>OVAN01001431.1:183-41152 GCA_900406275.1 Anastatica hierochuntica
GAGCATTTTAGTGCCCGGACCTAAGCACCCGAAGAAATCTTTAGACGTTTTCCTCCAACCTCTCATCCAAGAGCTGCAACATTCGTGGTCTTCTGGTGTACGTACGTTCGACCAATCACGACAGAGGAACTTCAAGATGCGGGCGGCACTTATATGGACGATTAGTGACTTTCCCGCATACGGAATGCTATCTGGTTGGACAACACATGAAAGGTTATCATGTCCTTATTGTGCAGATCAAACTGAAGCATTTCAACTTAAGCACGGACGTAAACCTTGCTGGTTTGATTGTCATCGTCGATTTCTACCGATGTCCCATCCTTACAGGAGGAACAGGAAATTGTTCAGGAAGAACAAAGTNGGAGGAACAGAAAATTGTTCAGGAAAAACAAAGTTGAAATGTTTCCTCGGATGTTGAGCAAGAGGAGCGGCGACAACAGCAGCAGCAGCAGCATCAGCAGCATCCGCCGGCGTAGACTTTAGGATTTATTTTCTTTTGTAAAATATTTTTATTATTTTTTATTCTAAAACTAAATTTTATAATATATTTTATTTTCATTTTTAATTTTTAATTTTTTTTTTAGTTTTATATTATTTTATTTAATTAATTTAATTATTTAATACAGATAAATTGCGACGAAATTGCGACCAGTTTATCGCAAATTGGTCGCAAAATATTGCGACCAACACGCGATAAAATGCGATTGAATCTCGCAATTTCGTCGCAATAAATTGCGACGAAGTTGCGACAACAATTTCACAATTCGTCGCCAAATATTGCGACGCAATTGCGACTGAAAAATCCCTTTCGTCGCTAATTCGTCGCAATATTTTGCGACGAATTAGTGACGATTGGTGTTACTTTGTCGCAATTTCGTCGCAATATATTGCGATTAACTTGCGACCGAGTTTTAATGTCTTTCGCAAATCGGTCGCATATTGTTGGTAGCACTTTCCTCGCAATTTTGCGACTGGGAAGCGGGTACTTACTTCTGTCGCAAATTTGCGATGAAATTGCGACCACAGGCATTTTGCGACAAACGTTTAACGATTGACTTATTTTCGTCGCAATTTCGTCGCAATTCTACGTTTTACTACGAAATTGCGACCAATATTTCCCTCGCAAATTGTCTGTTTTCTTGTAGTGTGAGAGCACCAGACATCCGAATGGATTATCTCAAATGGTTTTGAAACAATAGAAGTTGATTGATGATAAGAGATTTTTATTTGTTTTCCAAGTTGACAAGTCGTACAAGAGAATTCAAGGCTATCATTATTACAAGCTAACGAATTAGAAAAAAATAACAAAACGAAGAGTTTTATTTCATATGTGCGCAAGTTTCTTGTGCCACAAGTCTGGTGAAAAAGAAACAAAAGCATAGGAGGTCCTAGTAGATGATGATGGTGAGGGAGAAAGGGGATAGAGCTCTCCAGAACTGTCACTGCGGAGAAGAGTTCTCTTGCTCTGAAGATCTTTCACAAAAAAACCAAAAGGATTAAATTCTATTGAGCACCAATTATCTTTTGTGAACTTTCTAACAGAGATTGGATTTTTAATGATCTTAAGAGAAACAAGAACATTAGGAATATTGAAAAGACGATGTGGAGAATGAATGAAAGATGTACCAGAAAGAGTGATCCGGATTTTGGAACCGTCACCGACAACAACATCGTGCTCAATATTAGGATTAAAGTTGGAGTGGATCATACCTGCTGTCGAAGCTAAGTGAGATGTTGCTCCCGAGTCCATGTACCAGTCTGAGGCGCTAGGATCAGCCAGATTCATAGTATTAAAAGCTTGAGAAAAGTCTGAAGTGGGTGTCAAGTCCGTGAGATGAGCATGTTGCTGCTGTGGAGGGACTGGTCGAGGGCCAAGAACACCATGGTTCTAACCAGAGCTGGGATACAAGGTCCACGACATGAAGGGAGACTGCTAGTGAGGAAACATGCTCGACCAAAACGGAGGCGGTCCATACGAGAATGGGTTGCATGGCTGGAAGTTGTTGTTGCGTCCTCAAGAACCACGTCCTCTGCCTATGCGGTTGTTATTGTAGCGAGGAAGTTTGAAGGTTTGTTTTGGCTCAGTGGTGTTGACACTGAGGACCGTCGAGGAGGAGGAGTGACCAGAGTGAATGGATGCAGGAGTACGGTTCTTTTTTAGGCGATTTTCCTCAAGTTTCAGCATTGATTTTGCCGTATCGAAGCTAGGAAAATGATCCTTATGTTTGATCACGATAATGATATAATCGATACTTTCATTGAGACCATTTAGTAGGTACATGACCAACGTACGGTCGGACACAGGAGACTCAAGGTTAGCTAGAAGATCAGAAATTGACTTGAGCAGGACGATCCGTTAAGAATTTTTGCGTAAAGCCAAAAAAAAATTGATGCCTTGTTTAAAATTATATGCATTCTGGAGGAGTCAAACCTGGATTGCTCAAAACTATGACTTTCACCATGACCACTAGCCTACAAACATATTCTCATAAATTGATGCCCATAAACTTATATATATATTTGGCGCCTAAAGCAAAGGCTTTATGAGCTCTAGCTCAGGACCGGCACTGGACTTGAGCTTCAGACAGTACTCATGAATGCTCATGTCCCCGATTTCAGTGGTTTGAAGTTCATTATCGAGCTGGTTAGCTCGGGCTTCTTTGTTGTTGCGGAATTGATTGTCAATTCGCAACCAGATAACCCTTATCGTACCACCAGTTTTGAAAGAGCTCTTAAAGAGAGGAGGCGCCAATGTTCCATAGAGCCAAAGTTTCACCAAGCCGTCATGCTTTGACCATTGAGAATTGGCGTCACCAGTGGGGAAGAGAGAACCGACGATGTGGCCTGAAATATTGAAAGCAAGACATTGAGTTTGAAAGAGTTCACGCCACGCATCATAATTGTGGTCATCAAGATCAAGAACAATGGAGATGTACGATTTGATGTTAGTAACACCAAAGGCACGGTCAAGGTTATGGTGAGCAGCCATTAATGGCAAAAGAGAAGAGACAAGAATCGAAGAAGAAGATGAGAAAAAAAAAAAGAGAAAAGGAAGAGGATCAGAAGCCACAATGCTCTGATACCATAAAAATGTTTGTATTTCCTTGAATCAAATCATCATGTATAAGGTTCTTATATAGCCATAGTAGTTTTAACGTAATTGAGAATTAGAAGAGATTTACAAGAGATTATCGGTAACAATATAACAGAAAACTAAAATCCTAAGGAGGAAAATATTCTGTAATCTCTATCACATCACTTGATTTACACTTGCTATCAAAAGTGTGATGCTCTCTAGGGAGATGTTCATCAAAAGAATTTTTGCTTGGTCCAGTACACATCACATTGGGATGAGGTTCTGTGACGCCTTCCATAGTTTTTAATACGAGGAAAAATGTTACTAAGTTGATGAAAATCACGGTCATAAGAGCTTTGGTGTGGACGGATGCTTGAAGATGAGAGATATTTAAGACGAAAAGAATCATCCCGGTAATGTCATGGCAGAGAAGACTCTTTGCGGGAACCAGAATATTGTGGTTGATCCGTCGCAGAGGTGATGCGTCAATCGTTTCACATTTAGTTTTATAATGGAAGAATCAAACTTGTTGTTATAAAGATAAATAGGGGTGAGCATTCGGTTCCTCGAAACCGATTCATGTCGGTTTTGACCGGTTTCGGGTAGTTCGGATCCACCTATTCAGGAATCGGTTGGGTTTCGGATCGATTCTGGTTCAGATTTGGATTTGTTCGAGTCGGTTTTCGAAATTTTGAAAGGAACCGAGTTGGATCCGAAACCCAAAAAATCCGGATTACCTGAATAAAACCGAATTACCTGAGAAAAAATCTAATAAAATAATATAAATATTAATTTATATATATAATCATTAAAAATATGAATATATATAGGGTATTCGGGTACTTGTACGGTTCTGCTTCGATCCGAGTACCCGAAATATTTTAATTTATAAACCGTTTGGGTTTTTGCTCGGATTCGGATCGGTTGCATGTTATTCGGTTCGGATCCGGATTATTTGCCTAGCGCGACAAACATCAAATCTACATTTGTGACTCCGCCGAGCAACCAACGGTCGCAGGTTTTAACGGGTTTTCCGGTTCTTTCCCGTTTTTCCAATTATGGATTCTACTGCATATCCTAATCTGTAAACTAGTTGGGTCACGGTTAGACCGGTCCGACCGGTCCGGGCATAAAAACATTGAAATAAACCAAGAGAATCAAGAAACATCAAGAAATGAGTTCAAAACGTCTCCCTTTTATTCTTCGTTTTCTCTTTCACTGCCTACTTTCCATTACCCAAAAATAATTCATAATGAGATTATACATTATATTAGTCTTTCCTCTTCATATAGATTCATCATTCATGGGAGTGTCAAAAGCTTAACCTATTCGTTTGCTCCCTTTTTTTCTCTCTGGCAAAAAGCTTCATGTTTTTCGGTTTTTCTCTCTTTCTTCATGTTTGTTCTGTTTCCTCCTGATCAAACTTCCATTCCACAATAGCTAGAGTGTGTCGTCCACCACACGCCACAAACTTAGCTATCCATTTTCCATCTTCTTCTTCATCAGCATGGTTAAACTGTCCTTCCGGTGGTGGGATGTTCATAGGAAGCTCCAGTGGTTGTCCTGTTGTCACTTTTCTTCCATACCCGAGTCTACCGTGGTCTCCCCGACCAAACTAGTCACAAGAATCGATATAATAGAGGAGGTTAGAGGTTGTAAACCAACAATACTAATTTCTCTCGAAGAGGACATACCGAGAAAATCCTTCCGTCTCTTGTCAAAGCGACTGAATGAGTACCGCCACAAGAGACCTGAGAAGAAAAGATAAGTAAAGAGATTTCAAAGTTATAAGGAAAGTAGAGTATTTTTTACCTGAATGATGTCTTCACCAGCTAAGAGGTTAACTTTCTGTGGAACCATTTTGCTGCTCTTGTCATTGTCACCAAACCCGAGCCTTCCATGTTCTCCTCTTCCCCAACCATACACCTAACCAAGTCACAATGTTTACAAGTTAAGATCAACATAAAGCTTAACAAAAACCCCAGCAATGGCTTGACCAAGAACCAGTTAAAGATGAAATAAACATTGAAACTTCAGAAGGAGAGTATATGAAGTTCTAGTACCTCTCCTTCATCAGTTAAAGCTGTTGAATGCCATCCACCCGCAGCAATATCAACCTAACACATGGGTTTTACGAGGGCGAAACGGTTAAGCTCTACACTAAGCTTTGACACAAGGCTTGATAGAATAACATCAGAAGGCGTCGGTTACCATATGAAAGCCTAAAACGAAAAAGTTTAGACCACATACCAAAGTGAGATCGTCAAGGCCTTTGACTGGAATAGGATGAGACCTTGGTTGAGTGTCTCCGGTTCCAAGTTGTCCATATTCATTATTACCCCAAGCCCACAAAGTCCCATCTTCTTTCAGAGCCAAATTATGAAATGCGCCAACAGCAATCAGACGAACGTTTTCAAGACCCTGAACTCTTACAGGAACAGATATCTGTTTTCTGAGATTAACAGAAATACAGAAAAGCCACATTTAGAAACAATGGACGAGAAAATGCAAATGCTATATCCATAAATGAAAAGAAATTTGGTTTAATACATGTCACCGGGAGGCCACGGTTGACCCCAAGTCCATACATAACCTTCACGGGTTAGAACCACAGAGTGAGTACCCCCTGCAGCTACCTGTTGTTTTAATCATAGAAAACCGAGAAAAGATGAATTAAATGGAATCAAAGCATTAAAATGGAGGTGATTGCAGAGAGGTTAACTGCATAAATTACCTGTCGCACTGTAAGTTTTGGTGCACAACGCCTAGGGATTACAATGTCTCTCCTCACAGGCCTGCCTGTTTCATCCTTGGAAGGTTCTTCACCGCACTGTCCATATTCGTTTCCTCCTAAGCAAGTTCCATAACAAAAGTTCTCACTTTTAAGATCTTTAAGGTCACAATCGATAGATATAAGCTAAGAGGAAAATGCATACCCCAAGCATAGGCTCGACCTTGATCATCAACAGCTAAACAATGCCAACCACCAATAGCTGCCTATAATCCATCCCGGGAAAAACCACATTCAGAGTAAACCGCAACAAAGGGATGGTATAGAAGAGAAGAACTTTATAACTGAATTAGTATAATTTTTACCTGAGTAATCTTGACATTGGCAAGAGACTTAACTTGACTAGGGACGCTTTCGGTTTTAGTCTCTGGTGGGTGTCCTAATGTACCCCTTTGATTCCAACCCCATGTAAACAGCTGAGATAACCCATTTAAAAGATTGCAAAAACACATAAGTCTATGGTCACTAGAATCCAAAAGAATCATAAGCTACTCCATGGAAACAGAACCAGAGTCTGATGATCTGTTCACGAATAGCTCAAAACATCTAGGATTTCAAGTGAGATTCAAATAACAGATTAGAGAGAAGAGCTCGTTGGTGAAACGGGTTTGTGTAAAAACCATTAAAGAAACCAACTTTAAATCCTCTTCTTGATTTGATCATCCAAATCTAACAAGACCTCAAAAAACCCTCTTCATCGCCAAAGCTATTTTGAAATCTAATCGAATAGTAAACTCAAAGCATTGAAATTTTTTAAGTAAGGCCTAAAACTGAAAAAAGGAAGTGAATCGAAAAGTTAATACCTTGCCATCATCGCAAATGGCGAGGGAATTGCGGCTACCTCCGACGACGGAGCGAACAGTGAAAGGCTCAAGAGCCTCGACGACGGAAGCCCATTCCTTTTCTTCATAGGTTCCAAGTCCTAGTTGCCCATCTTCTCCAGAGCCCCTGAGCAATCAAACGACAGAGGATAAGTCAGAGAAACAGCGATGAAGAAAACAGGGAGGTAGTGGGTAGACGAAGGTTAAGTTAAAGGACCAGGCTATGACGGAAGTAGCTGAAGCCATAAGAGACGAAAACGAGAGAAACAATGAGTGAGTGAGAGAGAGAAAGAGAGAAAATGAAAGACAGTGAGTGGGAAAGACAAGGACTCTCTTCTCAATTCGAGGGCTTATGAGTCTGTGTGTGTGATGTGTTTATTAGGTATACTTAATCTATTTTATTAGGGACCAATTACTTATTACCAGCTTAGGTATTACTATAGTTACATTTAAAATAATCCAACCTTTTTAGGTTGTGGATGGTATTAAAATTTGTAAAATTCATTAAATACTCAATAAATTGTGCAATTATAGGGAAAAGAAAGTTTGGACTAAATGAAACAAACGTTCATTGTCCAAGATGAAAATGTAACTGTTCATAAGAGTTTATTTACATTTTAGTTTGTCATTGCTAAAATTTAAATCAACTTATTTGAGACAATATAATAAACCGTAAATTCTAAAAACCAAAACCAAATAATATAAACCAGAATCAAAAACCTAATCGAATGACAAATCATAACCAATTCCCTTTTTGGTATAAGTTGTCAAACGGATCATTTTAATAAAAAAGCATAATCCAAAAGACGAGTAAAATCCATTCAAAACAAAAGAAGCAACAAAAAGTTTCCATGGATAGAAATAGAATCAAATCCTCCCAGCTACAACTACAAACCAACGTTTCAGGAAACTACAACATTTGTTTTTTTTTTTCCCTTCAAACAGACCACCACAATACATTGTTTTGGTAAATCATTCCATGGACTGGGTTTTCATCACTGCGACGGCGGTGGTTGGGTTTGTTCCTCAGCTTTCTCCACCTCTTTCGAGCTTTCCTTGATGTCATCACCAGCTTCGTCCTGGAGATAAGATAAAGACACAAACGTTAAGCAAACATCAAACAGCAATCTTATTTACTTGATGTAATCATTAAAGAGATGAGACTAATGTACATTGAGGTCAGAAGTCCAGAGAGTGAGATTGTCGCGCAGAAGCTGCATGATCAATGTACTGTCCTTGTATGATTCCTCTCCCAATGTGTCTAGTTCCGAGATTGCCTCATCAAAAGCCTACCCCATCACGACGTTTCAAATTAGTAAGTGAAATAAAAGTGCAAAGTAACAAATTTGACACAAAACCTCTTATGTGCTACGATTTGTCAAAGCAGAAGAGGTTTGACATAAATCATGTACGAAATAAGAAAGTAACAGAGACCTGCTTTGCCAGATTACACGCACGGTCAGATGAGTTGAGAATCTCATAGTAGAAAACAGAGAAGTTAAGAGCAAGCCCCAGTCTGATTGGGTGAGTGGGAGCCAGATCAGCGAGAGCAATATCCTACACGGCACCAAAATCACGAGTCAACCATCAACATGTTTTATTAGCCAATGCTGAGAAACAAAAGTGCACTCACCTGAGCTGACTTGTACGCCATAAGAGTGCTCTCAGCAGCTTCCTTCCTCTCAGCTCCAGTCTTGAATTCGGCCAGGTATCGATGATAATCTCCCTTCATTTTGAGGTAGAAAACTTTGGACTCAGCCACAGAAGCAGCAGGAATGAGGTGAGCGTCGAGAAGGTTCAAAATGCCATCGCAAATCTTGCTGAGCTCAGTTTCAATCTTGCCTCTGTAGTCTTTGATAATGGAGACGTGATCAGTGTTGCCTCGGCTTTCTTCCTTCTGCTCAATGGAGGAAATGATCCTCCACGAAGCCCTCCTAGCACCAATCACGTTCTTGTAAGCAACAGACAAGAGATTCCTCTCTTCAACAGTAAGCTCCTCAGTGTCCACAGTCTTTGCAACTTTCTCCATGAACTCAACCATTTCCTCATAACGCTCAGCCTGCTCGGCTAACTTAGCCATGTACACATTCTCTTCCCGGGACGAATCGGAAGACATCTTTGCAAATACTCTTTTAAAACCTATTCCAACAAAACAGAAACAAAAAGATCGAAACCAACTTCATCCATCAACATAAGCAACATCAAAGCACAAGAACCAAAAGAAACAAGCAACAATCTTGCAATTTCAAGCATGACATGCGACAACAACAACAATCTCTTTAACAAATCCATCCTTGCATCGAAAAGAGTCTTCAACAAACGATTAACAACTACAAAATAGTTAGATCTATCAAAAAAAAACATATCGTACAGAAGAATAAAGTAAAAGACGATAGAGGAAGGACTCTGAATCAAACAGATCTTGAAAGTGACGACCAAAACGAGAGAACCAGATACGCAGGACACGAGAAGAAATTGATAGAAACACTCAACAATCAAAAGAGAAGAAGCATCTTCGAAGTATGAGCGAACAAGTAAAGATCAGATCCGTACCTTTGTGATTATCGAAATTAGGGATTTCGAATTCGAAGCAACGCGATATTGAGAGGAGTGAGAAATGGGGGAGACGGACTTGAGAGCCATTAAATTGGAAGAGAGTAAAAACAGTGACCCAATGAACGTGAAACACGTGGTTGACTTTTGGGAAACTTCGTAAATTGTTAATTTATGTGGGAATAAAATATAAAGAATCGGAAGTAACAGGGAGATGTATAAAGTAAGATAAAATATAAGGGGGCAAAATGTTAATATAAGGTAAGTTTCTTCCTGTAATTGACGGATTTGCCCTTTGCCCTGAACCCTTTTAGTTCATCATCACCCGCTTGATAGATTTGATCGGAGAAGGCCGGAAAAGCTCGAAACGTCCGTCGATGGGGAGCTATGTGGAGAAAGCTCGTGAGAATCATGTGAAGAAGAAGGTCGAAGAAGGTAAATTGAAAATGTCGACGACTTGTTCATCTTTAAATGATCTAAACCCTAAACCCCAAATAGTCTTAGATCGCTTCGAAATTGGCTAAAACGCAGATTCGTCTCTAACTCACAAACCCTTTGTTTGAATTGAGTTCATTAATCCTCGAGTGTTATTGGATTTTCTGATTCTCTGTCTCATGAAGTAGAGAAACATAGATTGAGGATAATGATTTCCATAAACCCTTCAAATTTTGAAACTGGTTTTGATCTAACGGTTCTTGTAGCTGTGTTTATCACTGAATTGAGTGAGCTAAAGATGTTGTTCAAGTTTTATTTTTGATGAGTTTCTGTTTATTTAGAGGAATGAAAGGTTTGTTTGATTGATTGTGTACTTGTTTAATAGCTTTGCGTAGCAAGATGAAAGCAAAGGCATTAAATGAATGTGATGAATACGTTTCAAAGTATGCTCAATGCGCGACTGGAAGAACGTTTTCTGTCGTGTGGACATGTCGTAAGCAAGCTAAAGAGCTTAACACTTGTCTCCATCAATTGTAAGTCCCATTTCCTTAGTGCTCCTTCCATCAAAAATAGAGAATCTGGTTTTGTTTTCTTTTTCTCACTTCATGGGTAGATACATAGAATTGCTGAGATTTTGAGATCCACTTAGAGTATATAGCATCGGATTCTGCTCTTCTCTCTTAAAACTTTTCGCTCCTAAGTTTGAAATAAGACAACTTGTGGTTAGCAGATGCATTAAAACTTATGAGAAAGGAGATGATTCTATGTTACTGCGACCAATTGTATTCGTGTTTGGAGTTAGATGTTTTCTAATGGTGTTTGATGGCGCATAGTACAGTCAATATCGAGTTTGTTCGTGCTGCTTATGTTTTTTCTTTGCGACTCATTGATGAAAATCTCTGAGGTGTTGGGCCAATGCTCAACTTTTTTGTTGATTCTGCAGCACCAATGACAATGTCTTGGAGGAAATGAAGAAAGAGTACATGCTTCAAGAAGAGGGTAAAGTCTCAACGTCAGCCATATGAATTTTTGTCGGAACAAAAGGGTTTGGATCCGACCAGTATAATGTCGTCTGCTTTTGATTCGTGTATGGACAAAATAGATCCTTTTGTATAACCAACGTTGGCCTTTCTTCAATAAGTAATAGATTTGTATTTCTAATTTCTCCAGTTTGCTCAAAATTCACCAAATCTAGAGACCAGGTTCAAACAAGTTTCTGATACAAAAAAAAAGAGAAAACAAAAGGTTTCACACAACTTTCAGGATTATCTAATGTATGATGATACCGAATCGATTAAACCAAGAACAAAAAGCTTGAGATGCTTAGAAAGAAGAAAGCGCTTCAAGCAGTAGGCTTCCTCATATTTCTTCCTGCGCGGATCACTTCGTCTACCAAAAGCAACTGAGAAGCAATCACCGGCCTGCAACACAAAAAAAGTAGCCATATCTTAATGGCTTGAAACGAAATTTGTAGCTATGCTCAACAGACTGGTTGGAAAGACCTTTACCCTGAATTGATAAGTTGGCGCTTCACTGAGTAATTGTCGAAAATACCAGCGAGTTGTGGGTCAATTGGTTCACCATCCTGAAGGTTTAGTCCCACGATGTTTCCTTTGTCATGCTCACTCTGCATATAAGCACATTACAATGAGCAATACCTCTCTGTAGTCTGTCTTTTTTCCACAATTAATTTTGGTCTACAGAAGAGGATAAGAGAGGTGACTGAATACCGTGAGAGAAATGATTACGTCTTGGGTGTCAAGACCTGCGTTTTCGGCAAGTGTCTTAGGGACCACAAGAAGGGCATTAGCAAAAGCTTCAACGCCAAGTTGAGCACGCTGCAACGTTGATGATAGTATTAGTGATGTAGAATATTTTGAGATGCATTTAATAATGTTGTAAGAATTAGAGAATAAGTGATGATATCAGTTTACCCCTTGAACGGTTTTCTTGACTTCATTGATTAAGTGTTGTCTTGCTGCAACTTCAAAAGCTCCTGCTCCCTACATAAAGACGCACCGCACATAAACAAATTGCAAAAAAATACACAATAGGTCTATTTGCTCACGTTACCATGGTTTAATACGAATTAACAATCTTCCAAGATTTAGTAAGGTACTTACTAACACGACACACTCGTCTTCTATGGTGTTCTTGACCGATCTTAAACCATCACGAACAGCATCCTTAATTTGAGCAATGGTGTGGTCATTAGGCCCTACGTAAACAAAGAAATCACAAATGACCACCAAAGTCAATACAATAATAGTAACTGAACCTTCAAAACTAAATAACGACATAGAAGTCAGCCTAATACCTTTTATGAGGATGGTACATGAATGAGGATTCTTCACTTGCTCCACAAAGGTGTATTTTTCCTCACCCAGAACGTGCTCGTAGACAAGTCCAGCCCATCCAAGAGACTCAGGGGTCAAGTCATCAACAGAATTCACTGCTTCTCCACCACAGGCCAAAACTAAGCGTTCCATGTTCCTCCTCTTTGCTCTTCTAAGGGCAATAATCTGGAGACATGAGGAAAGGTAATTAGATTTAACATCTCCTAAACATGAGAACCGGAGACAACATCAGAGAAGACGGAAGTAGCTTACCCCTTCTCTAGCAAGAAGATCCAATGATGGTGGGTCAATACCCTTTTGATTAATGATAACAAAGTTGTTATCATTGTCAGCACACACCTGCACAAGAAATAAAACATGTATTCTTGCTTTTTACACATATTCAAGATACAGCTGACAAAAATGGTCTCAATCCCACCTTGTTCTTCAACTCAATAATCTTCCTAACTCTTTCATCAACAGATCTCCTCTCAGCAGCAACCATGGCTTCCCTCTGCTCCGCATTAGAGTAGAAAAATCCTGCATTAATTTCGCTGATAGATAAAAAGATATATTAGTCTACATCACCACCAATAATTTCTTTTCACCGAAATGGCCAAAGAATTATATTACACACCTCTTCTCGTACTCCAGTGACACATTGCAGGTTAGGATGTGGCAATTTTCTGCACGTCGTTTCATGTCAGGGTGCCTCGAACCATGATCTAGAACAAGCCCCTCAACCTAAATCAGGAATGAATCAATATGGTGTTTGCAAGAGGGCAAAAACTATGAAACTTTTAACCGAAAGTTAACCAGCAAAAAAAAATCGATTCCATGCATGCAAATGCTTCAAAAATAAACCAACAAGGCTTTGAGGGAAGAATAATACAATAAACAGCACAAATCAAGACATACCAATCTTGTGTCGACATCGAACTTGTGACGCATGTGCATTATCTCCACCATAAATAGATCAATAGCTTCCTCAGGCTTTCGGATGCAGAGAACCTGTTATGTGTGGAAGTATAAAATTAGAATAAAAACAAGCTTGTAAACCAACATTGGGCATAGATGAGTCCTCATCCATGTGAAAGAAAATAATGAAAAGCATTAGCAAGGTTAGAGATTAGTCAACTTACTGAATTAACGACGATGTCAGTCAGCTGATCAGCCAAGCTTTCGTACAACTGCAAAAGCCACAAATACAAATCGATGTCAGAAAGCAGAAAGGAGAATCGCATGGAAAAGGAATTAATCAGAAATGAAGAATACCTTAGTTCTTAGTGTCGTTCTTGCAACCATTTTAAGGATCTCTTTATCAGCTTCGTCACCCATAACCACAGGAGTCTTGAAGTTCTCAAGAAATTGAAGAGTAGCTCTCTTAGCAATTTCAAAACCATCAACTAGGACACGTGGATGCATTCCTGATACATGCACAAACCTTCGTTAGGATTCTGGCCACAAATATAGATATCAGTATACATTGACACCAGCTGAGTTTTTCTGTATTCAACTCAAAATAAGCTTGGCAAATCACTGTCTCTTGAGATCAATTGTTGGTACACACTTATATGTTAATCATAAGGCCATAACACATAGGTTGAGAAATAAAAAAAACATGAATCTAAAATAAGTATATAGAAGCATAAACTAAAGAACTCATACAAATAAAACGTAAGATTAAGTACACAACTTTGCAATTTACCTTCATCAATGCAGCGTTCGGACTGTTTCATAAGCTCACCAATGAAGATGACAGTGGAAGTAGTACCATCACCACTTATGTCATCCTGTGCAACAGCTGTCCTTGCAATCATAATGGCAGTGGGATTCTGAATTTGCTGAAAAACTCAGGAAGCAAGCGCGTAAGCATCACCAAAACAGGAAAGCTTGTAAAAAAAAAAGGCAATACCAGTAACACATATCAACACAATTGATTATCCAGAACTATCTTAAAGACTTTTTTGTCTTTCTTCTCTATCACAATCCTGCAAATACTTTACCTAATCAGAAACCTACATGGACCATATGAACACAAAGCATCGTTTCTTCAACCTAATCCATTCCGAACGAAAATGGCTTAAATTTATTCAACCGAATCATGCTTAGCCTCTCAATTTCCATTTCAAACCAATCTTATACTACTTAAACTAAGGTCATAGGCTTGAGCACCATTCACTACAAGAGAAAGAGCAATAAAGAGCTCTGATGAATAGAATCTAGATTCGTTTCCTCAGACTCACCATTTCTTTCAATAGCGTGTTACCATCCTTTGTAAGCTTAATATCCCCAGAACCACCAACAAGCCTACATCGAGTGAGCAAACAAAATCGAAGAGTGAAAAACAAAAAAAAAATTGAGGGAAATGAAGATGAAGAGCATAAGACATAGATCAGAAAGAGACAATACATCTTGATTGTTCCCTTAGGACCGAGATTCGACTTGAGTACATCCTGCAAACCCTTGGCGGCGTTGATTGTCATATGAAGCGCCGCCGATTTGTTGAGAACCTCCGCATTAGGATTCAGAACTCGTACTGACATTTTCAACAAATTTTTGAGTTCTTGCAGTAGAGATTCAAAGCACAAAGAGAAGAACTGGAGACTGAGCTAGCGCGAGAGCGAGAGCGAGAGAAGAGAGTGAAAGAAAATGCGAGAAAGAGCTTTTAGGGCTTTCTGGGTTTTAACATCTTGATCGTGAGGAAGGAGGCTTTAACTTAACATAAATTACAAATTCTACCCCACAACTCATAATGTTCACACTTTTAGACCAAATACTCTTGATTTTAAGAAAATGTAAATAAATCCATAAAAATTACGGTCGGCGTTCAGGTACCCGACCGGGTTCGGATTCGGATCGGGTTTGACTCTCAAAGTCTAGCTTTACAATACCTATTCGAACATTTAGTCGGTTCGAGTTTTTACATTCGAGTCGGTTATTCGAGTTCGGGGTTTTTCAAGTATTTTGAGATTTAAAAAAAAAATTGATTTTTTCAAGTATTTATGACTTTTCAAGAATTTTGGAGTTTTCAAATAAGCTTTTTTTTGTCACCAGGAGGAGTTTTCAGATAAGTTGAGATGTTCATTTGAAATACTTATTTGTGTATTTGGTTATTTTTTTGGTATTTATTCGAGTTTTGAAGTCCGATAATATCTAATCGGAACTATCCACGGCTAAGAACTCATTCGGATATTTTTCGAGTAGGGTTCGGGTTCAGGTAGAATGTTCGGTCCTACCAACAACTTATACAAAAATATTATGTACGCAAATCGTGACCATAGTACAACTTCCTTTGAATCAAATTTCAAATGTGAAACTGAAGTTTGATAACCATAAACATTATAAAATCCGAAACAGAGTTTTCAGAAAGAAAATGCATAAAACAAGATAAAAAATACTTCTACCAAACATTTCTTCTCCCATACCTAATCGAGAGAGATCCAAACCTCGAAGACACATCCACAAGCAAAGCATCATCCATGGCATCTCTCAGACCCTTATCATCTGCTGCATCAAAGAAACATCCTCGTGTCCTTGACTCACTAACAAGCTTAGCCCAAATCGAACCACTTAGAGCCAAAGTCGCCTTGTTCCCAACCACCCATAAACAATGCCTTGCTCGAGTCAGTGCCACGTTGGCTCTTTGACGGTTACTAAGGAATCCAACTTTCCCATTACCGTTACTTCTAACGGTTGTGATGATGATAATATCTTCTTCTCCTCCTTGAAATCCATCTACCGACCGAACATTCAAAGTAAAAAGCTCACCTGATGATAAGTAACTGAGCTTATCTTGGATTTCTTTTACTTGACCTTTATAAGGTGAAATCACTCCAACATTCATCTTCATCCTTCTTTCATTCGAAACTGTTTTATCAAAACTTAAATCAAAATAAGAATAACGAAACAGATTTAACATATATATACACACACACAAACATATTCATAAAACATCATACCTTTGTAAAGCTTGGATATGATTTTAGAAACAACAGAAACTTCAACCATATTCTTAGGACTATGTCCATCACCAAACTCTTCTTTACCGCGACTCACATTGATAAAAGAGAAAGGACCAAACATGTTTCCCTGAAGAAACCTCTTTTGATAAATGATTTCTTTAACAATATCAGCATTTGTGATTATCCCACCATAAAACTCCTCGTTGGGGAACGACTAATCGATGGAGGCATCCTATACTGAACGTTGAGAAGGTGTTTGTTATGACCAAGAAGAACCAATCTCTCAAACAAGCTTCCTCCGAAATTCGCCTTTTCGCAATCATCGTTATGAACCATTGCCGGTAACTGATACTCATCTCCTATTAGGATTGCATGGCCAAGTCTAGGTAGTTGCAATGCAGCAACTGATTCACATTCTTTAAGCTGAGCTGCCTCGTCAATCACTAAGAGGTCGACAAAGTCTATCCTTGCCGGATTCATATTGGCAGCACCCGAGGCTGTGCAGAAGATTATGCTCGTCTTTTGTAGACAAAATTTCCTAATATCTTCGAAATTTTTTAGGCTTGGAATCCCAAAACATTTTTGACGTAGACATAAAGCCCCAAGAGCATCAACACTTATGAGTTTGTTGAAACAATTGAATATGAAACCACCTCTCTTGAAATCATCTCTAGCGGAATTCTCCTACAAGAAATATCTAACGCGGCGAAGAGCTTGGCGGGTGACTATCATATTCTTCACATCTTTAGATGAAATGAAAGACTTAGGTAGATGAGTGTACAAATCAACCGTATGATTCTCCAATTCTTCACTTAAGCCATGAAACGTCCTCTTCACAAATTCTCCAAATGTAGGAATAATGTTAACAACTTCTTGAATCTTCCTCTCTTTAACTTCTTCCTTCTTCGTATCATTATCGAACTTCGTCATTTCAGCTCCTTCTTTCTTCTTCTTCTTTTCATCTTCTCTCTTCTTTCTTTCATCTTCTTTAATCCTTATCAATTCTTCTATTTCATGTACGTGTTGCTCATACTTAGCCTCTGTCTTCTCACGAAAATCTATGATTGACTCCAAACCCTTCTTCCATCTAGAAGAAGATGATGATGAGAACAAGTTTTCAAGTTTACTGACTCGATGATTAAAAAACACATCGAGAAGAACTCCATTCTTCTTGATCTCCATTCTTTCTTTATTTCCAGATAGAAGTATATCTCCCATACTGTAAGTGGTACATTCTATTGTAGAATCTCGAAAGAACAAAGACGAGAATCTCGATGCAACTTCAACAATAGCTGAGTTCTTAGGAGAAAACACAACTTCTTCCTTAGATAAAGCCAATAACCTTGAAGCAACAGCTACAATAGCTGTGTTTGTAGGAGCACACACAACTGTTTTGCACTTTAGTTTGAGAAGAGCATAGAGAAGAGTCGCGACCGTCTTTGTTTTGCCTGTACCAGAAGGTATTGAGATTTAATTCTACTTGTGTGATTAATTATACAAGAAAAAAATCAATAATATAATAGTTGTAGAGACTCTCCAGAAAATTGACACCTCAACATTTTGAAGTTCCAGAAAATTGACACCTCATCCAAAATTTTACAACTAGTAATCAATTAAAACAAAACAATTATATCGATCTGAATTCTTCATCTTCTCCGTTCAAATTCTCTATCTCACTTCTCCCATCCATCGGAAACAAAACAAATTCTCTCTTGCTTCTGTGTAGATACGCACTGAGAAGGAGACGGAAGTGGTCATGTCGGATTCTGATAAAGAGCTCGAATCTCAGATTCTGGAAGCTGAGGAAAAGCTTATTGACTCACCTTCCTGACTCGATGAGAGCTAAATGATAAATATTAGACTCTTTAACATTCTTAAAATAAATATTAAGAACCCAAGTGCCAAAGATCTCTAACGATTCGTAGCGAGCGAGCGAGCGAGATCCATCGATTTCAACACAGTAGAGAAGAAGGAATCGATTAATTCTCCAATTCTATTCAATACAAGTAACATGATTTTCAAAAGTAAAAGTTCATAAAATTTATAGGAGATTCATCGAAACAGCATCGCTGATGCTCTTACTTTCAGTATCTTCTCAAGGTTAATATTCATCTTCCTTTTTCTCCTTTTCGTTTAGAGATCACACTTTGTGTTTGTTTGTTTAAGCCAAATTCTATATTCCATTGCTTAGGTGAGAAGGGATTTGAGACTTTTGCAAACAGCAAACATGGATGAGATTCTGAGATCTTGCTTTCATGTCATCTCTAGGAAAGGAACTAAACAGAAACTTCATATTTTGGAGAGGTTAGGCTTTATCTTTCATATGTTGATAAGTATAATGTCATCTCAGCTGGTGTAAAAGTTTTCTGTGAACTGGACCATGTAGATGTTTGTTGAGAATTAGTCTGCACTTCTGTTACATTCCCTTCCAAAATCTAGAATGACCCTTCAAATATTATTTCTTTTGCATCTACTGGAGAATATCAAGAGGTGTGTTTGCATCATATACCATCCACCCAAAGCTGACCTAGGCGTCTTAGCTTTAAAGGCTTTGAAGCTTTCAGATTCCTTTATGGAGTTGTACCGAGGCGGAAACTTCACAGGCGAAAAGTATGTATCATGATTTATGAAAATTATATGTTTTCTTTATCCACATTGGATTAATGGAAGTTTCAATCACTATCTTTTTCAGGTTGAGAGAGAAAAATTTCTCCTGGATGGATATTTTCGAGGAAATACCTGTAAGTATCTAAAAAACTTTGCTATCTTCAAAAGTTTTGGTTTTAATGTCTTTAACTTTTCTTTGACAGATCAAGGTTTCAAACTCTGCTCTTACCAGTGCCTTTATGACCGAATTGGAGACCGATACACCTGCCTCACAGGTATACTATTAGTATCTTGATACGGATTCTCGCTTGGTTTCAGTATTCCAGGTTTTGACTCTTAATGTTTTGGTTGTTGCACGTCTCCGAGTGTTGATTCAACAAGTAAGATTGAATCTTTTGTTTGTTCCGTCTAATCCAAAGTTAGGAGGCCGACTCTGATTCATACACACTGATGGAATAGTTAAGTCGTTTGACTTTGTGCAGATATTACTTGATGCTGTTTCAGTTTACACTTCAGTAAACTGACAAATATGTCTTACTTGAGACATTGTAGAACCGTGCGAGTAGTAAACATGTGGAGAATAGTGTCTCGGAAACTGCTACTAATAGAGATTCTCTGGTACAGTATCAGACATTTGTTTCTTCTCTACTAATAGATTTGCTGCAACCAATAAGAGGTTTCCTGGAAAATTTGATGGGTAAGAGAACACATTTTGGCAAAAGTTTATTGTATCCTGAACAATTACGGCGTCCTTAGGCTATTAACTTATCTCTTTTCTTGTAGATCAATGGATGACGATGCATCCCAGTTAAACACTACTGCCCTCAATCTTCTCAACAAATGGGTTGTGACGGCTATGTACTTCCAGAGGAGGTTGAAATGAGGTGTGCCGATTTGGTGCTGCAGAGCTTCACGTGGTTGCTGAGTTCATTGGAGGAATCGCATCTCAATAAGTGATCAAGGTTCACTTCATATCCCTGTCCGTCGCAATGGTCACTGCAGTTCCAAATGTGTCTGATTTTTGGTGCATGACATTTAGCTTGGTTTAGAACATGCTGATTAGGTTCGACTCGAAAGAGATTGATTGAAATTCGGTGTTAGTTTTTCTTTTTTTGCTTGGAATCGTTCGATTTTGGAGATGTTGTAATCCGATTTGTGGTTTATGATATGAACTCTCTCAGGTGGACACATCAACCCAGCCGTTACGTTTTGTTTGTTCTTAGCTCGAAAGCTTTCGCTCACAAGAGCTGTGTACTACATGGTGATGCAGTGCTTAGGAGTTAGAGACTACAAGTCCATTCAAGTCATCAGAGCTATTCCATTCAAGTCCAGAAACTGATTTGAGTTTTCTTAAAAATTTGCACTCTTCTTATTGTGAATTACGTTCGGTTTGTTCTTAGCTCGAAAAGCTTTCTCTCTCTCTCTCTCTCGTTGATCCCTAAAGGTTAAACATTCATTTTGAATACTAAAATGAGAAAATTTATTGATACAAAGTTGTGTTTTTCCATGTAGATTCCAGTCTATTATGCTAAGATTGCACCAAAACATGTTCATCTTTTGTCTTCAAGGAATGGAGCTGCAAATGAATATGGCTATGTCTAACCTTAAGCGTGTCAAAAGCTTTTACGCAAGCAAGTTTTCTCAGAACATACTATTACAAGAATTTCGTTTTATGACAATGAATTTCATGGTAGTGCTAATTAGAATTAGTTTCTAAGTATCAAAAAAGAATGTTTGCCTTTAGATCCTAAGAAAGCAATGTATAATTACATAAAATTTGCGTCTCCACAATGTGTTTTACATAAAGAAGCCTAGAGAGAAATGTGTATGTGTAATTAGAAATATAAAATGAGCTTAGAGAAAATGCATATAATCGACGAAACGAATGATTTCCTTCGAGATGATACAATTTTCGCGAACTTCGTTAAAATCTTCGACGATGCACTCTTCCCCAACTTCGATTTGAGCCAATAGAAAATCATAGTCACGAATTTCCCTCATACTTAGGTCTAGAACCACAGGTTGACAATTTTGTTGGCATTGCCTCACTGCCTCAAATGCCTTGATTCTTCCAAAGTCGTTTAATGTACTTCGAACCTTCACTCAACTCCCAACGATTGATTAGAATCATACCATAAAGGTATGTAGCTTCTGGATGTGATGCTTCTGCTGCTTCGAAAAGCTCGCTCATCCCTAAATAAATCTGTTTACGAACATAGTAATCCATTAAACCACATAAAAATATGGCATGAGTATTGCCATACTTTGCGCATTCATAAATTAGCTCAAACTTTTCTAGGATACGATTCCATGGTGGTGGAAATATCTCACTGAGATTGAGACACTTCAAAACATCTAGGAATTTGGCGACTCTTTGCATTGTCTTGCATGTAAAAATGCAAGATCGCAAGTCAGAATAAGACTCTCCCCCTACTTTCCCAAGTATGATGGCTAGCATGTCGTCAGGTAGATCGGTAAGTATAGGTTTTTGCTCTGTTTTTTCATGATGAAATTTTTAAATTTTGAAAAGAATGATAGTAACCCTAACATCATAATACTCTTATTTATACTAAATCAAATGCCTATTCTTATTCCTCTTAGAAAAGATTTTTAAAACATGACCAAAAATAATAATAAAAAAATAGACAAACAATTACGTGACTAATTAATTAGTCAAAGGTAGATTCTCAATAAAAATATAAATTCTCAATAAAAAAGGTCGATTCACAATAAAGATGTCAAAGTCAAAGTTTGACTATTCATAACTCAAACCAATTATTAAAGTTAATATGTTCGTAACTTTTTAAAAAAATTTGTAGTTTAAGATTTCTCTTATCTTCAAAATCATATATGATTAAAACCTCTTCGGTTTTATGAATATGCTGCCACATTAAATTATTCTTTTGGTTCAAAATTTTATTAGTCTTCAAATAATTAAATAACTCTAAATTCAATGAATATATCAAAAACGAGGAGTCTTATTCCCTTAGACATTTACAATAGACACTAGAAAAAAGTATAAATAACAACCCAAACATTGAACTTCTTACTCAAATCTCAAGTTATAGATTCTCTACTTAAATTTTATTCTTGCTCTCAACTTTCAAATTACTTTCGTGAGTTTTACTCTCGTTTTCCTTTTTAGGCAATTTTTTCAACCTTCCGTTCTTACAAGTAATGTTTTTTTTGTTGAAGGGTTGATTCGATGGCTGAACAAGGATCTAATATAGTTGTCCTTTTGTCAACAAAAGTTCCTCTTGATGCATTGGTGGTAGGGAAAAGCATGCAACATGTTATCATACGCGTCTTGCGTATGTGGGAAGCTCGGAACTTTAAACTCAACGGAACCCTCATGAGTCTTGATCTACTTCTCATAGATGAAAAGGTAAGTTAAGTTTTTCTTCTTTGACTTACAACAAGCGGGTGAAATAGAATCACAACAAAGATTTCTCCTGTTTACTTGCTTTGTCGAATCAATAGATTTCTCCTGTTTAATAAGGAACTATTGTGACTGTTCGTAAATAAAAAAGAAAATACAGAAATGTTAAGCATGAGAACAAATGCATCTATCGTACTTCCTGTAACAAAGGAGACTCCAGCAGGTCTTCACCCGCTTGTTGTGATTATATTGTTTTTTATTGTTAGTATAACAATTGCACTATTTTGAATTTAAATCTAATGCAGGAAACGCTAATTCAAGGGTCAATCTAACATCTTCGTATACCTAAATTTAAAGATCTACTCAAGGAAGGAAACTTATACATCATCAAAAACTTTGAAGTAGTCCCAAGCTACAGTCACTACAAGATGACAGAGAATCCATTCACAATCCGTTTCATGGATTCAACTAAAATCATTGAAGTTCCTGAAGAGATGTGTTCTATAAAACAAGAGAAGTTCAAAATTCATGCCTACAAAGAAATTCTTAGCTTTTCTGGATCGAATTTGCATTTGTTTGGTAATTTTATTACAAACTTTTAACTCTAATATCATTTAAGTTTCTTTATTGATGGCCAAAATATAAATACCTATTAAATTGTTATTAGATGATAATGATATCATCTTCCACTTATCTGTTCCAACGATGATTTGTTTTTAAAAAAAAAAATTTTGGCAATCGACAATTTTTTTTAATTAATCACATCTATTTGTATTGTTTTTTTTCCAAAAACAGCTTCTATGTTTCCGTAAACTACTTTTTCCAATCTTTTGTAAATGCTTGATGATTTGAATCTTTATGGTATTTTTTTTACACAGATGTAGTAGGCCAAATATTACATGTCCAAGGTTCTTATTTGGACGAACCAACTTCAAAGCAAAAAATCATCCTACTTGTTTTGCTCCAAGAGTTAATTTCAATTTTCCCTTTTTATCTTTAATTTTAACGTTTGCTATCTAAATCATTTCATTTGATTTGTTTTAATTTATTATTATAAGTAACTCAACAATCCGGATAACTCTTTGGGATGACCAAGCATCTAACTTCCGTCAACGATATCATCAGATGGGGCAAGAATTCATTGTGATAGTATGCACATGCTTAAACCCAAAAATGTTTGCAAGCAATAATATGATTATTAAAATGTATTCATTAAACAAATTCTCAAACTTGTACTTACAATATATATTTGCAGGAAAATTGTATTTGAATTCAAGTGGATCAACAAAAATATATATCAATCACGAATTTGAAGTTGTAAGACAATTTATGAAAAGGTAAACTTTGTAGACAAGATTTTGAATTGTACTTGTAAATAATACTTTTTTTTTTGCTGAGAATAATATTATTATTATTTTGTTGATTCTCAAATCATCAAACAGTGTGGGAAAAGAATTTGCTCCTCCTAAAATAATAGTCGACGAGAACATTGCAAAATCCGAAATAGAAGTATGGACCATCGGACAGATTCTGGATTACATTTCAAGTGGAAACAATCATGAGAAAGAAGTTTTATGTCCTGGTACAGTTGTTGACATTTCTGAACGTAATGGATGGAAGTACTTATCATGTGCTTCGTGCTAAAAAAAGCTAGGACGCTCTACTACGTCTCTGATATGCAATACTTGTAAGAAAAGCAAAACTGTTGCAGTTGCGAGGTATTTTCCCATCTATCTTTGTTTTTTAAAAAAAATTGAATGGGTAAAAAATCCATCGCCACTAACTTATTATATTTATCAGATTTAGAGTGGAAATAGTAGTTGAAAATGAAGGTAGAAGAACGACGTTTGTTTTATTTGATCGTGATGTAAGAAGACTTACAAATTCTACTGCTGAAGACATTACCGCATCAGAGGTAAAAAAACAAATTTTATAATAGAGATATATTCACACAAAAAACAATAAAATTTACTCCATAATAATAATATAATTAAATAGGAAATCGAAGAAGAAGAAACTTCAGAATTTGTGATAATACCCCAATGTCTTCGGGATATGGTTGGGAAAACAATGGATTTTCAAGTTAAAATTTCTGAGTACAACTTCCAAGCTTCTACCCAAACTTTCACGGTTACTAGGGTTGTTAAAGAAAACTCAACTACCGAATTCAACGTCAACAACATAGAAACAGAGGTAATAATTTGTTTAAAATTTTTAAAATGATAATAATCTATTATTAAAACATGTAATTTATATACAGGTTAATCTAACATCCCTCAAAACAAAAGTTAAAAACGAAGGGAAAATTCACACTGAATTAGGTGAAAAGAAAATCAAAATGGAAGACAGAGACAAATTTTGCTACTTACAAAGAAGGCACTGAACACAAGGCAAAAAAGAACCGTCTCATATGATCGACATCAAATGGCTTAATAGATCGACATCAAATGGCTTAATAGCTACGATATGGTCATTGCATTTTGTTATACATCTAAGCACATATTTATTTATTTATTTTCTACAACTTTTCGGATTATAATATTATTGATATGTTTTCTCCCGTAATATTTTGTAATATTTTATGATTTTAGAAAGTAACCACGAATTTGATAATGCTCGACCAGGGTCCACGAATGGCCTTGAGTTTGGGCAAAATTGGGCTTCAAAGATTTAATTAATTATAATAGCAATTGGGTTACTCTTTTAGAAAGATTTTTTCTAATTATAATATTAGCCCAAATTCGATTAGGAGAGAGGTGATAGAACACGCGTCAGGCATTGAGGTAAAAAGAAAGCTAGATACTTCCATAGAGGGAAGGGGACACACGTGAAGCCACGTGAACCACTTGTTTCTTACCCATCTCTGCCGCTACGTATTTATGTTGCTCACAGTGTTCTCCTCTTCTCTCGAGATCTCTCCACTGATTGATTTTGATAATTCAATAACAATGGTGTTTCTTCAACAACAAATCTTCGGTTTGGAAAGATGTTGTCCTTCAATTTTGATGGGATCGAGGCATGTATTCGGAGGGAAAGGAATGGCGCGCTTGGGTTGGACGGGATTCGACAGGAGGAGAAGTCTTCTTCTTCGTTGAAGATGAATTTGAACGAGTATATGGTGACGCTTGAGAAGCCTCTCGGGATTCACTTCGCCCTTTCAGCTGATGGCAAAATCTTCATCCACGCCATCAAAAAAGGGGTAAAACTTTTTTATTCAATCCGAGAGTTTCTTCTAGCTAGCTCAACAACATGAACCTCTTTTTCTTGTTTCTTGTAGAGCAATGCGGAGAAGGCGAGAATAGTAATGGTAGGAGATGCTCTTAAGAAGGCTACTCCTGATTCTTCTGCTACTACTCTTGTCTATATCATTGATTTTGGTGATACCCAGTTAGCCTTTATTATATTATTTCTTGCTTTTAGTATTTGAGTTTCTTGATGATGATGATGATTCTTTAATGGTGAATGTGACAGTAGCTTGGCATTACAGCTATACACGTGAAGCTCCGTGCCACTAAAAGAAACAAAACCAAGACTCCAGGTCCTGGTGCTTAGTATGCTCTCAGAGCCCTTGCTCATTCTGGGATGAAGATTGGTCGTATAGGTAACACATAAACTGAACTTTCTCTAAAGTTCCTTCTGTTAAATCTCTGTAGACAAATTGATGATAAATGTGATTTGATTATTTAGACAATTGTGTGTTTGGTTGATGAGATGAATCTTTATATTTGAATGTGTTTTTCAGAGGATGTGACTCCAATTCCCACAGACAGTACACGTAGAAAGGGTGGAAGAAGAGGAAGAAGACTGTGAGCACACAATGTGCTTTCTTCATCGTTTGATTACGCCCTTGACTCGGGTATTTTCGTGGGTACACTTCGAAGTTTAGTTTTGCCTCTCAACAATTTTATCTTTCAAGTTGAATGGAGAATATGATAAGCTTCTCTTTTCTTTGACATTGTAATTTTGGGATTTGGAGTTTTGGTAATGAGCAAGATTTTATTTTGCTTTTGGCGTTGATGTTTTCTTATCGGAACGTAAAATATGCCATGTTGCTCAATATGTCAAACTTCTAGTTACTGCTACATCCACAGTACTCTCATCTATCCTTGTTGTTAATCGAGCACCAAAGTTATCTTTCATGGTCTGAGGGTAATCTCCATGTGATATTGGTTCCATATGCCTATAACAGAATACAAAACTCAAAAAGCTAGAACTAATCCAAACTCAAGCAAAAACATTTCTTACGATTACTCACCAGCCTAAAGTGAAATCCATAAACGATATCAAGCAACCTCAAAATGATAGGAAACAGAATTTGTTTTTAGTGCAAATTAAAGTAGCTTGAAGAGTTGATGACATCTCCGAGTGCGGATAAAGAGACATTAATGGCTTTCTCTTCATCAAAACGACGACCAACGACTTTAGTTTTCAACACGCGCTCGCTTCCTCCAAGATCCACGAACCAAATCTTGTTAGTTTCACGCCGTCTTTCTTGACCTTCAAGGCAAGTTATCGATACACAAATCGTACTGTTTTTTTCATGAGAGATCAAAGAACATAATGTAAAAGAAACAAAGAAGATCAAACTTTTGAGTTTTTTTACCAGTGTGATCTGCTTGATGCAGAGTTAGAGTTAGTGAAAGCAGTTGCTCTGTTTCTACAACCTAATTTGTATAACTTGAAGACTTCATTAAAGTCTTTCACTTTAAGAGTCACCAAGTTCTCGATCTCAATCTCTCCCTTTGTGTCAGTGTGAACCAAAAGACTGAAACAGAAGAAGCAAAACTTATTGAGTCATTGTCTGAATCTCTTACCTTCAATGGAGATTCTCTCCACATGTTATTACCTTGGAGGTATTGGATCAATGACCTTAGTTCCTTGAGAAACAAGCAAGTCTCTTAAATTTCCCATATAAATCTCAAGCATACTGAATTTGATTACAAACATATGATTGCTTTCCTCGATTTGTCTGAATAATCCTTTGATCGCTCGAGGAACGATACCTGGAGATTCCGGAAGACCTTCCTGCACAATCCCACATTATCAACTTTTTCTTTTAAAAATGTCAAATTTTATATCATTTTGGATTTTCGACTAAAGTTTTAAAGATTACAAGTAGCGGATAAGAAAATACAAAACTACGATAACATTCAAATACGAAAAGAAAACAAGGAACCTAATGACCTAAAAGGACTCAAGAAACCGCCATATTCATCTTCGAGGGCATGTGGCACGTCCCATTGAAACAAGGTAACCAAAGGCGTCACACCTACAAAACCAAGTCAAGAGAGCGACTTTAGCCACAAGGGAATGGTTATAAACGAGAAATGTCAAGGATCGATATAGGAGCAGAAGGTGTAATCACCATTTGCAATGAGCTCGTTGATAAGATCGTTGTAGAATTTGACCCCGGTTTCACTCACTCCCTTATCCTTTCTCCCATCTGATTGTTTTTGGAAAAGAAAAATCGATTAGAGAGTGATTCACAACATTTCACATAATTGCAAAAGACTAATCTACCAAAGATTCTTACTTGGAAATAATCTTGACCAAGAAATAGAGAACCTAAACGCATCCATGTTCAACTTTTTCAATAGTTGAACATCTTCCTGTAACATTTTCACAACTTATAGATTAAAATGATTTACTTAAACAACAAACTCTGCTGGCTATTATCGAACAAACACCTTGTAGTGATGATAGAAATCAACTCCAAGCCTGCCATCAAAGTCATTGTTCTTCTCTGCAAATTTTTCAACAACATTTGTCATGAACTTAAATCTCAAGACGGTCAAATCATAACAGTGTTCATCTGAGAGAGACTCGTAAGTTTGTGAGTGAATGAGTCCCAAATGCTTAAACCTCGACCTCCTTCTTCCACAATATGTCATGTTGCACAATATGTCAAGTGCTAATATTCTACTGATAGTTGGTTTCTTCGCTGGAATTTTCTGTGATTGTTTCTCTTGGTTACTGTGGGAACAGATCCCGTTGTATCCAACTGCAATCTTTGAAGGTGAAACTGATGGTGAAGGAATGAATATTGTTTTATACTTCAAACTTTCAGAGAAAATAGACACAAAGTACTCTTTCTGTAAAATGTGCATGGTGTTGATAAATTTTTGTTTATGGACAGAGAAACTAAATAACAAATCCACAACAACAAAGAATTTATGAAATCGTTGGATGATTAATTTAATGATTAAACTCATTTTTTGTAGCAAAATAATAATAAATCATAGTCAAACATTCATCCCCCTTATCACTTGTTATAAATAAATCATTTGTTTTAAAAATTAAATCGAAGCCCTTAGTTAAGACCCAATAATATTTAAAAGACCATTAACCGGACCTATTCGACTTCTATCATCACTTTCACCATTAGGGAAGCATCAAAACGTTCCAAGAACAACAACTTCAACACCTCACAAACTCATGTTCTTTTTCGAGAAAGTAGTTTTGTTCTACATGTTCATTATATTATGCTACTTCGAACCGTTTAGTGATATGTTTCACATATAGAAACTATTGTGCTTAAGAATTAGTGGTGAAATTTACCATCTCATAACTCTGGCTGAGGTTTAGCTAATATTTCAATGTCATATGCACCGTGAATGAGTCTCCGAACGGTTTCATCAGCCTGATACTTCGAGTCGAGTTCGGACTGGGCGAAAGATCGGTTATACTTGGCCTAGCTTCAGCAGATCGATTTGCACAAAGAAGTGCGGTTTTAAAAACCGCTAACACTTCTCTAGCCACCAATTGCTCTCTATTGATTCTCGAGTCACATCTCTGTAACAAATCTCCTTTCTTGAAACCTTGAAGCACCCAATTCAATAAACTGATCTCCTCAGGTGGTTTCGTCGCCTCTATGGTTTTCCTTTCACACACAATCTCCATCATCAACATTCCAAACGCGAAAACATCTGTATAAAATCATGGTAGTGGAGAAGAAATCCCTAAAGCAGTTTGCGAAATTCACATCGCAGAAATCATAAAGAGATGATCAACAGCGAACATCTAATCACTCACTCACACTTCACAACGATCATGGCAGCGTCGGCGAACTCTTTCTTGATCGGAAACAACACTCATATCCATTCTTTGAAACCCAGATCCACATCTCAATCTCTTCTCCACCTCAACAAACCAAACACCGTGAACCTCGCTGGCAACAAAACCAAACCCGTCTCCGTTAGATGCGTCGCCGCAACGACCCATGATCAAGACTGAGCTAGATCTGATTCCATCGGATCACAAGAACGAGTCTTTAACTTCGCGGTTGGTCCAACCATGTTTCCTGAGAACGTTCTCCTTAAAGCTCAATCATATCTCTATAACTAGCGTGGATCAGGCATGAGTGTGATGGAGATGAGTCATAGAGGTAAAGAGTTTCTCTCGATTATCCAAAAAGCTGAATCGGATCTCCGTCAGCTACTTGAGATTCCGATGACACTGTCAATTTCGTTGTGACTGGTTCTTGGGGAGACAAAGCTGTTAAAGAACCCAAGAAACATTGCAAAACCAATGTGATTTGGTCTCGAAAAACTGCATGCGAGAGAAACAGGAAGAAGAGTGAGGAGAAGAAGAACGAAGCCTTGAGATCTTATTTCCCTAATTTTTTTTCTTCTCCAATTTTTCCCTAATCTATAAAATTAGAAAAACACTAAATGAAACTTTTTTTTAATCGATACACTAAGAGGGGTGTATTGGATCAATGATTTGAAGTGATTTGTGTTAAATCCTGAAATCCCATGTTATTCAAACAAGAATTTGAAAAAAGTTTTAAAATCTAGTGTTATTAGAGTAGCGATTTAAAAATGTATCTTCAAATCCACTGTTATTGAAAATAATTTAAGTAGTTAATTTTAAGTAACTTTGGATGTTTTAATGGAATTTCTTTGTTAAAAATACAAAGATTCAAATCACATTGATTTAGCTGGGATTGTAGATGATTTTAATAACAAATCACAACAACTTTCTTAATTCACCAAAATCTTCTAAAAACTCATTAAAATTCAAATCTCTCATAATGCTTGATTGAATACACCCCTCTAAATCAAAATTATAAAGATATCTTTTTTCTGTGCTAAAAAGTCATATATTTTCTTAGTGTTTCTAAAAAATTAGAAGCTTTAGTTTTTCATAAATAAATTGTATTCACAATAACATCAACTTTATTAATAACTTCTAAGAGAAAAAATAAAATAACAAATTTGGTATCTTATAATTATGATATCTATGTTTTTTTAGTTTTTTTTACGATAATTTCACTATCTACAATAACTTCACTATTTACAAAATTTAATTTTGGTACAAGTTTTTTATGTTCAAAATTTTTCTTTATGAAAATAAGATTTTAAAAATGATTTCCTATTTAATCCCTCTTTTGTCTCTGCCAAAAATAAAATTTCACTGCGCTCGAATCAGAGATGAATTTTTTACAAAAATATCCGATTGGATACCATAAAACGGGCGTCTGAATACCCTATGTTTTAGCATCTACATGGATATCTATATATATATATATATTATATATATATTATAAATATATATATTATATAAATCACTTTAAAATTTCGTAAACATAACTTAAGTATCTCAAAATCACGTTTGTAGTTGCAATAAAAGAACGTTTTGGTGTAATACACAAAAATGATTGGAGATGACTGATGTATACTATTCACAGGTTGTACATGGAAACACAGGAAAGAAAAACTCCACCGACAAACCAAGACATATCAAGATCAAATAGATTGAAAATAATCCGAAAACTCCATGAAAAAAGATCAGGTATGTTAAAAAGTGATAAAATAATATAAACTCATTCATGTTATTTGAGAAATTAACAGAATAAAAGTAATGTAGCAGAGACAATAATCTTCAAGACTGATCTTAATGGTATTTTATAAGCTTTTTCTTATCCCAATAGAAAATGTCAACATTATAAGCATAACATTTTCAAGTTGTATATATAACTTTTTTTTGTCATGCAGAGCTTTCAAGACAAGCAAGAAAAGCAAGACTTGAAAAACTCCGAGCTAAGCGGCAGGACAAAAATAATAAAGGTAATATATGATGTCATTGCAAATGAACTAAAAAACATGACAACTACTAAAAAAGAATATAATCGATGTGTTAATTTAAATGTTAAAACAGGAGAAGAAATATGCGAAACTACATCAGTCCAGTCACAAAAAAGTAAACAAATGAATTTAAAAAAAAACTAAATAGATAAATATACTAAGATAAGTTAAGAGTGAAATGGTCACATAAGCAAAAACAAATAGCAAATATTATCGAGTATGTTATATTTACACTAAGATAAATATTAAAAATATTATTAACTAAAAATAAAATATTATTTAGCTTTTTGGGGGGGCAAAAAACTTAATAGAAAATACTACTAGATATTACCAGTCCAACTATTAATTAATTTTCATATCACATTCTAATATAATTTTCCTTTTTATCCCTCTTTCTTTCTTTTTCTTTTTGTTAAAGAGGGGGCTCATTTTGAAAAACCAACCCATTATTATTATTATTATTATTATTATTTTGCAAACTTACAAATTTGATTAATGATTTTCCTTGTATTATTGACCTAATTCACCCTTAAATAATATTGGGAACCTTTTACAAGAAAGCTCCCAATCGATTTAACAAATAACCAAAAAAATGGTTACAAAACCAAAAATGTTTTTTGGTTAAACCATCCACTTTCTCATAATTTAATATACAGGGAGAAAAAAAAAGCGGAAAAGAAAGGAAAACACACTTCAAGAATGCCCAAATTGTCATGCATTGGTACGGGAAGCAGAAAGCAATGAAAAGTCTAAAGAGGGAAATAAGTTGTTTTCGATATGTTGTCAGAAAGGAAGAGTCGCTTTACCGGCAATACAAGAACCACCCGATCCTTTGAAAGAGTTGTTAGATAACCCAAGCTTCAAAGAGAATATCAAGATTTATAGCTCTATGCTAGCTTTCACTTCAATTGGAGCTCAAGTCGATCATTCCGTCGTGTCAGCACCCGGTCCTTATACATACAGAATTCAAGGCCAAATTCATCACAAGTTATGCTCGCTGCTACCACCTGAAGGAAAACCTCCAAAGTTTGGACAGTTATACATTTTTGATACAAGGAATGAAGTTCAAAATTGTATCAACACAATGTCCAAAAATAGTGGCTCATCAAAACCTAATGAAAATATATTGCAAAGCTTGATTCATATGCTGGACGAGCATAATTGGCTAGCTGCTGAGTTCAGGAAAGCTAGAGACAAGTACGAATCAGGAAATTTAGAAGAATTTACAATTCGCCTTATTGGAGCAAAGGAGATGGGTCGACAATATGATTTACCTACTTCAGATGAAACAGCGGGATTAATTATCGGGGAATTTGGTGAACGTGATATTATTGTTCAATACAAGACTTCAGAACTCCAACGCATCAGTTCTTTACACCCGCATTATATGGCTCTCCAGTACCCGTTGTTGTTTCCTTATGGAGAAAGTGGATTCCACCTGCGCATACCGTATAAAACTGACAATGAAAGGAAGATTAGACGAGAATATCTTACAATCCGAGAGTACTATGCATATCGAATCCAAACAAGGTTGTCAGAGAGGAAAACAATCATCAAAGGAGGACGTCTATTCCATCAACTAATAGTAGACGCTTATACATCTATTGAAGAGGAGCGTTTGAAGTTTCATAGACTAAACCAGATGAAACTTAGAGCAGACATTTACAACAATGTTTGTGATGCGGTTGGAAGAGGCGACACTGATTCAAAATCACTAGGGCGGAGGGTAATTTTACCACCATCGTTCATTGGAGGACCGAGATACATGATTGAGAATTATCATGATGCAATTGGCAATTTGTCGATCTTATGGGAATCCACACCTTTTCATCACCATAACAGCAAATCTGGGTTGGGAAGAAATCAAAACCCATCTGTAAACCTACGGAAACGACCAAGCTAATGAAAGGCCTGATATCAGTACCCGTGTATTCAAAATGAAATTGGACGAACTGATTTCAGATTTGAAAGAGGGAACATTTTTTGGCCTGCATCTTGCAGGTAAAACAATTTTAAATATCTCTTAGACAATCATAAATCCAACGATTTTACTAACCTTTTCATACTAAATTTCCATTGTTACAGTTGTCTACACAATTGAGTTCCAAAAAAGAGGTCTTCCACATGCACATATTCTCTTGTGGTTAGAAGAAGCAATTCATGATCCATCAAAGTATGATGTTGATGAGATCGTAACAGCTGAGTTGCCAGATGAAAAACAAGATCCAAAAGGATATGAACTGGTTAAAAGACATATGATGTATGGCCCGTGTGGACAAGATCGACCAGAAAACTCTTGTATGAAAAATGGGTTGTGTACAAAAAAGTATCCAAGATCATTCGCTATAAGTACAAGTATTGATAAAGAGGGTTATATCATCTACAGATGGTGAGATGATGAAGAGAAGTTTGTTATGAAAGGGGATATAAGGCTAGACAACCGCTATGTAATCCCACATAATATGGCTTTACTAAAGAAGTATAAAGCGCATATTAATGTCGAGTGGTGCAATACTTCAAAAGCTATTAAATATCTTTTCAAGTACATCACTAAAGGAGTTGACAAGGCTACCATTGTTTTCGAGCACACACCAACAGGAGAGAAAGGTCAAGAAAAAGCTAATGTGGAAAACAACGAGATTCAGAATTACCAAGAATGTCGATACATATCTGGAAGTGAAGCTGCTTGGCGTATTTTCGCATTTGATATACATTCTCAAACACCACCTGTACAAAAGCTTATTTTACACCTTCCTGGCCAGAAAAATATAATCTTCAATGAGAATGAAGATCCTGAAGATATTGCGTCAAGAACGGCACTGCAAGAAACAATGTTTACTCAGTGGATGGAAACCAACCAATGTGATGAAGATGCTCGAGGTCTGATATATATTCAGTTTCCTACGAAGTTTGTGTGGGATAAGAAAAATAGGAGCTGGACTAGCCGACAGAGAGGACATAGCATCAGCAGGATAGTGAATATTCATCCATCAGCAGGTGAGTTATATTACCTACGGATGATGACTATTCACAAAAAAGGATGTACGAGCTACGAAGATATAAGAACTATTGGAGGTGTTACTTACAAAACTTTCAAAGAAAGTTGTTATGTTATGGGTCTATTACATGGAGATAAAGAGTGGCATGAAGCAATGGCTGAATCGGCACAATGGGCTACTGCATGGCAGTTACGAGAGCTATTTGTCACAATGTTGATATATTGTGATGTCGTTGATCCTCTAAACTTGTGGAACCGTTGTTGGAAAAGTCTTGGTGAAGATATCTTATACATACAACGAAAAAGATTCGGTTTCAAAGAGTTACACTTAGAAGACGAAGAAGTAAAACAATACGTTCTCATAGAACTACAGAAGCTACTCAGTCAGAGCGATAGGTCTCTAGCAGACTTTCCGAAGATGCCAGTGCCAGAAGTTAACATCCTCAACAGTCTCAAAAACTCGATGATAAGAGAAGAGAAANGTCAAAAACTCAATGATAAGAGAAGAGAAAAATTACAACAAAGACGAGGAGAAAGCAAAACACTTGGACCTATTCTCAAAACTAAATTTCGAGCAAATGTCTATTTACGCAACAGTGATGGATTCAGTAAACAACTGCAAAGGAAAACTATTTTTCGTCTATGGTCTGGGAGGTACGGGAAAAAAATATATTTATAGGACATTGATTTCCAAACTACGATCTGAGAAACGAATCGTCCTTCCGGTTGCAACTTCGGGCATAGCGGCAACACTTTTACCAGAGGGAAGAACTGCTCACTCACGGTTTAAAGTACATATAGATGTCCATGAGCATTCTATGTGTGAAATCAAACAAAACACAATCCTCGTAGAATTAGTTCAAGAAGCATCCCTAATTATTTGGGATGAGGCCCCAATGGCACATCGTCACACTTTTGAAGCGTTGGACCGAACACTAAGAGATGTCATGAGTTTTGTTGACCCAGCTGCTACGGAAAAAAAATTTGGAGGGAAAACAGTTTTGTTAGGTGGAGATTTCTGACAAGTGTTGCATGTTATCCCACAAGGTAGCAGACAAGACACGGTTTTAACATCACTCAACAGGTCTTATGTATGGGAAAAATGCTACATAGTCGTCCTCTCCAAAAACATGAGAGTGCATGAAGAGGAAAAAGAGTTTGCTAAATGGATTTTAGAAGTCGCAAATGGAGAAGCAAAGACTATACCTTCTCTTCAAGAAAATAGCCTTGAGAATGACAACATAATCATCGACAAATCGATAATGTTGGCCAAAGGAGGAAACCCATTGGACCAAATCCAAAGAGCAACTTTCCCAAACTTGGAAAATTCTTTCCAAAATCGAGAGTACCTACGTGTTCGTGCCATCCTTGCTGCAAGAAATGAGACAGTGGACGAAATAAATGATTTTTTCCTAACAAAAATCCATGAAGACATGAAAGAATACCTCAGTGCTGACAATATTGCTGAAGATGATACCGACGTGGATGGAGTTAATCTTCTATACACAACAGAGTATCTAAACGCCCTCAAGTGTTCAGGACTACCAAATCACAAACTTCGCTTGAAAAAATATGTTCCAGTCATATTACTCAGAAACATAAACCAAAAGGAAGGCTTGTGCAATGGTACGAGACTCATGATTACGCGTTTGGGAGAAAAAATACTCGAAGCAGAGATATTAATCGGAGCAAATGCTGGGAAAAAAGTCTTAATACCAAGGATCGTCATGACAACTGCGGATACAAATTGTCCATACAAGATGAAAAGAAGGCAATTCCCGGTAAGAGTTTGTTATGCTATGACGATAAACAAAAGCCAAGGACAAAGCCTACAAAATGTTGGGATCTATCTACCAAAGCCTGTTTTCAGTCATGGACAACTCTACGTTGCTTTATCGAGGGTCACCTCAAAAAAAGGGTTGCACATCTGGAGTGAAACAACGACCAAAGAAACAACTCCAACAATAAAGAATGTTGTTTATAAAGAGATTTTCAACAACCTCCAATATAGACAATCAGGTATTTTCAAACATCGCAAATAACAAATAATATTTTATGGTCTGAAACTAAAAATAAAAAGCAGGGGACGAAGACCACGGGAAAGAAGATAACCGCCAAAGAGCTTGAAGATGCTAAAGAAACGACACAAAAAGATTAGCTGCCAATGCAAATAAGCCGACAAAAAACTAAACATCTATAATGCTTGTAAAAGAAACTTTGGGGCAAATTCTATTAGAATTTTTTTATAAACAACTCTTTACTATTTTATACACTACAAAATTCATATAAAATTACAAAAACAATCCTGCGGCATCGCGCGGGTACCTAACTAGTTAAATCTTAATAATACTTGTTGGAAGAGTTAGTCAAATAAGAGATATAAGAAGAAAGTCATAATGACCATTGAGAGCAAGGAAGAGAATCATTCTATTTTGAGTAAGGAAGATCAAATGTGTGCTTAAGAGTTCAACAACAAAGATTTGTCACTTTCATCTCTCCTAGCCGTTGGAATCAAACCAAAAAGACCCTCTCTCCTAATTAATATTTGTACTAGGAAGTTTGAATGTAGTTTAGTACTTTATTATTTTTATTTCCTCTAGTAGCTCTATTTAAGAACTACTCATTTGTAACACTTAGAAACATCATGGAATGAACTAAACTTCTTCCTTGTACTTAATCTTCAAATTCTCCTCACTCTCTTTCTCAATATTCTCAATCTCATAATTTCACTAAACTAACATGGTATCAGAGCAAGGTTCTCAAATTCTCTATTCTTTTTCTTGATTCTAAGTCTCTAATTTATTCTCTCATTCTCGGTCCTTCTTTAATCTCTACCAAACTCCTCTTAAAATCTCTCTTACTCTCATACTCTTGAATCAAAATGGAAGGTAACAAGCTTGTGATTTCGGTGACCCTCAAGGGTCCAAACTACTTACTTTGGTCTAGGCTAACAAAAGCCGCATTAGGAGGAAGTGGTCTTTAGAGACATGTTGAAGAATATGAAGCTCCAAAGAGTACTACTCAAGATGGAAAAGGCAATGAACTTGCCATTGTGGACTTAGAAAAATGGAGTCAAGAAAATCAGTTGGTGTTATCATTTCTCCAAAGTTCGCTAGATACACCCATTCTTGAAGCTTACTCTTATTGTGAGAATGCAAAGGAGTTGTGGGATACACTCAAGAAAGTCTTTGGAAACCTCTCAAACATAAGCCGAATCTTTGAAGTAAAGAGGGCTATTAACGAGTTAAGCGAAGAGGGAATGTCTTTCAACCAACACTTTGGCAAGTTTAGATCACTTTGGGCAGAACTAGAAACGCTAAGGCCAAGTACCATTGATCTCAACATTATTAATGAAAGAAGAGAGCAAGAAAAAGTATTTGGTCTTCTACTCACCTTGAGCCCCGCCTACAATGATGTGATTAAACACATTCTTAGAGCTAACACACTTCCTAGCCTTGAAGATGTGTGTGCTCAAATCCAAAAAGAAGAAGGGTCTCTTGGTCTCTTTGGAGGAAAAGGAGAACTGGTACAACTAGCTAACAAAGGGTACTACCAACAAGGTGGAGACCACGGATTCAAACAAGGGAATGCTCAAGGGTACAAACGGTGTGAGCATTGCAAAAAGGATGGCCACACCAAGGAGAATTTCTGGATTTTACATCCTCACCTTCGACCACCAAAACGAACCGGTTTCAAACATCAAAGGGCACACTACTCATCTAAAGCTCAAGGTGAACCGGTGGGAAGNTAAAGAGGAGAAATTCAAAGTCATGGCTGCCTCCATGATGAATGCCCAAGCCGAGATGGTGAAAAAATCGGACCTCGATGCACTTATCAAAGCACTAAAAGAAAATTCCGGTAATTCTGGTAATTCTGGTAGTTCTTTCCTTGTTTCTAATATTACTAAACCGTTAGTGGTTGACTCTGAGGCCTCTCATCACATGATTAGTGACTCTAGTCTTATGAAAGATATAAAACCAGCCTTAGGAAGGGTAATTGTAGCAAATAGTTATGAAGTTCCAATTAAGGGTGAAGGTAGTCTTAAATTGTTTGATAAAGAATCAAAGGCTTTATAATTACCGAGTTTTACCTCAAATTTGCTATCGGTTAAGAGGACTACTAATGACTTGAATTGCAATGGTGTATTTAGTCCTAATGAGGTTTATTTTCAAGATATTAAATCAAGTAAGGTATTTGGCAAAGGAGTAATCAAGGATGGCTTGTACATGCTTGAAGATACCAAGCCACTACCCGAATCTTTTCACATTTCTAAGTCTATTGTGGCCTCTAGTAATGATTTTTTGTGGCATGCTAGATTAGGACATCCTCATTCTCGTGCCTTAGGATTAATTATGCCTAGTATCTCAATTCAAAATCATGATTGTGAAGCTTGCATCCTCGGTAAACATTGTAGAACCGTATTTTCTAAATCATTCACAATCTATGATAANATAAATCGTTAACAATCTATGATAAGTGTTTTGATCTCATTCACTCGGATGTATGGACTGCACCATGTTTATCTAGAGAAAATCATAGGTATTTTGTTACCTTCATTGATGAAAAATCTAAGTATACATGGATCACATTGTTACAATCTAAGGATAAGGTGTTAAAAGCATTAACAAATTTTCAAAATTATGTGACTAACCAATTTAATGCCAAGATTAAAATCCTTAGATCGGACAATGGTGAGGAGTATACAAGCACAAACTTTAAACTACGTCTAGCTAAGCATGGTATTCTTCATCAAACAAGTTGTCCATACACTCCACAACAAAATGGGGTGGCCGAAAGGAAGAATAGACACTTGATGGAGGTAGCTCGGTCCATGATGTTCCACACAAGTATGCCTAAAAGGTTTTGGGGAGATGCGGTTGTAACGGCATGCTACCTTATTAACCGAATTCCGACCAAGATCTTACAAGACGTCTCTCCATTTGAGGTATTAAACAAAACTAAACCTTCCATTACACATTTACGTGTTTTTGGGTGTGTTTGTTTTGTATTAGTACCCGAAGAACTAAGGAATAAGCTTGAGGCAAAGAGTACCAAAGCCATATTCATTGGATATTCAACTACACAAAAAGGATATAAATGTTATGACCTGGAGACACGAAGGGTATTGGTCTCACGAGATGTACAATTTATGGAGTTCAAAAGCTATTACGATGAGAAAGATTGGGAAAGCTTGAAGGATTTGTCAAGTACTCCTTCGGACCGAGCCAACAATCTCAAGAAAATATTGGAGACACTCGGTATAAGCAACCGTGAGATTCCAAGAAGAACCAGTAGTAAAAATAGTACCAGTAGTACAAGCAGAACCAGTGGTACCGACGCCAGTGGGACAAGAAGAACCAGTGGTACTAGTGGTACCGACGCCAGTGGTACAAGTAGAACCAGTGGTACCAGTAGTACCGAAATCCAAGAGGAGAGTATTCCTCTTGATCATGAAGGGGGTAATGGTGATGATCAAGAAGAAAAAAAGTAATCAAGATATGATCAAGAAGAAACTCAAGACCAAAAGGAAGAAGGACAGGAATCCGAGAAAAATGAAAGTGAAGAAGAGGAAGAACAAAGGGAGTCGGAGATAAACCAACAAGAGAAGGTTCAAGCTCTAAGAAGAAGCACAAGGATAAGGAATGACTCATTTAATTGGAAGAAAGATTGTGTGTACTACAACTGTGAAGCCGTAGCTCATCCAATTCAAGACACATGCTCCTTAGCCGTATACCCTCAAGAACACCAAGTCTTCATGGCTAACTTAGACGAGGAGTATATACCAAGGACATATGAAGAAGCTAAGGAACATAAAGTATGGAGAGAGGCCGTGGGAAGTGAGCATAAAGCTATGNTATACATGGTTTGAATTCGAATTACCTAAAGGGAAGAAAGCGGTGTCAAGTAAATGGATCTTAACAATTAAATACAAGAGTGATGGAACAATAGAAAGACACAAAGAAAGACTAGTTGCAAGAGGCTTCACTCAAGTGTATGGAGAAGATTACGTTGATACCTTTGCTCCGGTTGCAAAACTTCATACAATTCGGATCTTACTCTCCTTAGCTACGAATCTTGAATGGGATCTATGGCAAATGGACGTGAAGAATGCTTTTCTACAAGGAGAACTAGAAGATGAAGTCTATATGTACCCTCCTCCGGGTTTAGAGTCTATTGTCAAACCGGGAAACGTTCTAAGGCTAAAGAAGGTGATATATGGATTAAAACAATCACCAAGGACATGGTACCACAAGTTGAGTACTACGCTCAATGGAAGAGGATTTAGAAGATCGGAAGCGGATCACACTTTCTTCACTTTGCCAAGCGCAAATGGGATAGTAGTAGTGCTTGTATATGTGGATGATATCATCATCACGGGGAGTGACAAAGAAGGTGTGGAATCTACAAAGGTATATCTTAAAACCATCTTTAATATTAAGGATTTGGGTGAACTAAAGAACTTCCTAGGAATAGAGATATGCCGATATAAAGAGGGGCTATTTCTATCCCAAAGGAAGTACACACTTGATATGATAAATGAGATAGGTAAGCTTGAAGGAAGGATGAAAAAGACACCTCTTGAAGATGGATATAAGGTTATGCGTGAGGGGGAGGTTGATGATAAGCCATTTGAAGATGCAAAGTTATATAGAAGAATGGTTGGAAAGCTCATCTACCTTACCATCACAAGGCCGGATATATGCTTTGCGGTAAATCAAGTAAGCCAACATATGCAAGAACCAAAGGAGTATCATTGGAAGATGGTTGAAAGGATACTTAACTATCTAAGTGGAATGTCGGATTAAGGAATTTGGATGGGATGCAACAAGAACACGGAAATTGTAGGATATTGTGATGCGGATTGGGCTGTAGATAGAGTGGATAGAAGATCAACCACGGGCTATTGTACCTTCATTGGAGG
>OVAN01001432.1:198-40755 GCA_900406275.1 Anastatica hierochuntica
TTGGTTCCCTTCAGTCGGAGGCGTCTTCAGCTGCGTCTGGTGTTCAGGTTCCTATCCGCGACACCCAGTCCCAACTTCATGAGGAACTGCAGCATACAAAGACTGTGTTAGCGGGAACGCAAAGTGAGTTATCCGCCGTTAAACAGCAGATGGAGCAGTATGCGATGATGTTTAGCTATATGTCGACCAACGACGCTGGATTTGCTGCATGGTTTAGGCAGAAGCAGCAGCAGCAGCAGCCGGACCAAATTTAGATTTAGGTTTTATTTAATTTGGGTTTGTAAACGTTTTATAATATTTTAGATGTTTTTATATTTCTTTTTAATTTATAAAATATTTTAATACTAAAATTTATAAATTTCAATTTTTTTAAAATTTTTTTTTCTTTTTTGCTAGGAATTTGCGAGGAATCACTCGCAAATTCCTAGCAAAATTTGCTAGGAAATTGCGACTGACCGCTCGCAAATTCCTAGCTAATTTTGCGACGAAATCTTGCTCTCGCAAACCAGTAGCAAAATTTTGCTAATGATTTGCGAGCGATCAGTCGCAAATTCCTAGCAAAAATTTGCTAGGAATTTGCGAGGAATTAAATCTCTAGCAAATTTTTGCTACTGATTTGCGAGCGATCGGTCGCAAATTCCTAGCAAAATTTTGTGAGGAATTTGCGAGGGATTCCTCGCAAAACACTCGCAAAACTTAGCTAGGTTATTGAATCGCAGTTGACTCGCAAATATACAGTCGTAAATTACTCGCAAATTTGCGAGTAATTTGCGAGTAAAACTTTTACCCGCAAATTTGCGAGTAACTTGCGACTGAAAATCATTTGCGAGAAGCCAGTTGCGATCAGCCTGTTTTACTCGCAAATTCCTCGCAAATCACGATTTGCGAGGGATTTGCGAGTAAAACCTTCCTCGCAAATCGCCCTGTTTCTTGTAGTGTTGGTAAGCATCTGTATCCCATTGAAAATTTTGTCTCTTATGACATTTTCCACACGACATCAAGTTTTTCTTGCAGCACTAGCTACTAACGTCGAACCACAAAGCTTCAATGAAGCCATGAAAGATGAAAAATGGAGGAATGCGTGTTTTGGAGAGATAGATGCGCTGGAAATAAACAAGACATGGGACTTGGAAACTTTTCCTGAGGGAAAAAAACCATAGGAAGCAAGTGGGTTTTTCGTTTTAATTTCAACTTCGATGGGTCCGTAGAAAGACATAGAGCAAGACTAGTGTGTCTTGGTAATCGTCAAATTGAAGGTGAAAATTATGAAGAAACCTTCGCGCTAGTCGCAAAAATGAATACCGTGAGAACTCTCTTAGAAGTTGTTGTAGCTAAAAACTGGGAAGTGCACAAAATGGACACATAAAACGCATTTCTCCATGGCGATCTAAATGAACAAGTTTATATGAAGTTGCCTCCCGGTTTCAAGTCTGATGATCCAAGAAAGGTGTGTCGTTAGCGCAAATCGCTTTATGGTTTGAAACAAGCACCACGGTGTTGGTTTGCAAAGCTAACTGAAGCACTTCGTGGTTTTGGTTTCGTGCAATCATACAAAGACTACTCGTTATTCACTTATATAAAAGACGGAAAGAGTGTTTGAGTGCTTATATATGTTGACGATTTGGTTATTACGAGTAACGACATCACTCTTATGACTAAATTTAAGACATATCTAAGTGAGAATTTTCGCATGAAGGATCTCGGAAAAGCAAAGTATTTCCTCGGTATAGATATTGCAAGAGGTCTGAAAGGTATGTTATCTTTGACAAGGAAAGTATGTGATTGATATCATAATTGAGCAAAATCACCACTTGTTGGCCGATGAAAGTCCATTGCTTCCGGATCCTACAGGGTTTTGTCGGATTGTTGGTCGCCTAGTGTATTTAACGATAACATGACCGGAGATTTGTTGTCCAGTTCATGTCCTCTCTCAGGTTATGCATGCTCCAAGAGAGGCTCATTGGGAGGCAGCTATGCGTGTGATTCGCTATCTCAAAGGTTCCCCGAGACAAGGAATCATGTTGAGGTCTGATAGTGACCTTTGTGTACGAGCATTTTGTGACTTCGATTGGGCGTCTTGCCCGAGAACTAGACAATCTCTCTCAGCTTATGTAGTGATGTTGAGGAATTCTCCAGTGTCTTCGAAGACGAAAAAACAAGACACAATATCTCATTCATCTGCTGAAGCCGAATATAGAGTGATGGTTGCAGTGTTGCGTAAAATGAGGTGGATGAAGCATATTTTGGCAGATCTTGGCATGGAGCATGCGGAACCAATGGAGCTTTATTGTGACAGTAAGTCCGCAATACACATTGCAACTAATCCGGTGTTTCACGAAAGGACGAAGCATATTGAGTCTGATTGTCATAGCGTTCGGGATGCGGTTCAAGAAAAAATGATTGTGAATCGGCATGTATGTACAACCGAACAAGTTGTTGATATCTTAACTAAAGCTCTAGTAAAATCTTCTTTTCAATATCTTTTATCCAAGTTAGGAGTATGTAATTTACACGCTCCTACTTGAGGAGGAGTGTTAAGATATATAAGACAATATAATGTGTTTATATTAGTTAGATAAACATTAGCGTATATTCTCTAGGTTAGATTTAGTCTTATCAAAAACTTGAGGAAGAAGTGATATTGTAAGTTGTTTATATAGAGTTTTGTACATATTCAATAAGATCAAGTCTTCTTCTAATCATTCTAGATACTCTCTTTACATCAACCAAAAAAAAAAGAGAGTAAATTACTTGTATAAACACTTTTTGAGAAACTAATATCCAGATAAAGCATTTCAAGATACGAGACACTTTTGTAGTGTATGATTATCGAAATGCCCCTGCACCACATTCTATCTCTCTTCTTATTTTGTCTGACATTATGGTTTGTTTTTCTTCTTCTTCTTCAGCTTCTTTTCCCTCTCCTCACTAAATTTTTTTTTGTCTACAACACTATTACGTTTCTTTTTTTCTTTTCTTATTCTTATTCTTACTCTTACTCTTCATCTTCTACTTTTTATTTGGTCAACAAAAAATAAAAAAATCCTTCTCAATTTTGTCTTTCACCTCTTCTTCTTCTTAGTTGTCCATCTCAGACAGATTGATTTTCACTTCTTCTTCTTCTCCATTTTTTTTTCTTTTTTTAGAAATCTAGAAAAATATGAATTAATGCAAAGAGTTGAATCTGATGTTAACAAAAGTATTAACAGATTTTTTTTTCCATAAAAACATTGACCACCATCAATCAAAAGAAAGAAAAGAGAATTAAAGTTATATTTTTGTGACCAAAAGTTCAACAAACAAATAGACGTGTGAGTTATATTAGACATTTGTACCTAAAAGACTAAATGCCCGAAATAAGTAAATATTATGTACATATAAAAATAGAAAATACGAAATCTCTATCCACCGGTTACTGTCCACGAACCATCAAACAAAAGAAAAAAGTATTTAAACCACCAAGCTATAAGACGTGCCCAAGAGATTGTTGTCCATAAAAACACTAGCAATGTGTATGTAGTCATCAATTCCAAAACTACAAGTCCTACCCACTGATTTTGTTAATTAACTTACTTTTTTCATTTCTTAACAAAGAAGAAAAAATATCGTCAAAATTCAATGAATTATTAAGCGGTATTATACAAGAGACATAGAAGATGAAGAATAAAAAGAAGAAGAGGAAAAAAGAAAAGGGATAAAAGACATTTAAAAAATAAAGAAGTGGAAATTCGATATAGAGAAGAGAGAGAAGTGGAGATTTCGAAAGAGAATGAAAGAGATGAGAGAGAAACAAAGTAACTAAGGAAAATTTAGTTTAATTTTAGTGTATACATGATATGTCAGGTTTTCACCCGAATAAAAAGCTACAAGCGTAAAATATGCACGCTGTAGTGGTTCAGGATCAAATCCAGAGAGACAAATGATCACACAAAAAAACTAATAGAACAAACACATGCTAAAGCGAAAAAAGAAGAGTTTTTTGGAAACGCTAAAATGGAAATCAAGCAAACATACAACAAGTAAAAGAGTTGGTTGGTAAGCAATCGAGAAAGACACTGGGCACATGGTATTTTCGAGGAATTCATTTCATCATGATAATAGATTTGTTATTGGAAAAACGCTTAAGAACCATCTAGAACTCAACAAACATTGCTGAGACTTGGAGTTGAGAATGCTTATATGAGAACATAAGTTGAGGATTATTTTCACGTGCTACGTGAAAATTTGACGTAACAGTAATTCACTGATACCTGAAAACCCTTTGTGAGAAACCCTAAACCCAACTATAGAACTACTCACACATAGCAATTGAAACATTACAAGATGAAACAAAGAGAGACATATAGTATCAAAGAAAAAGCAAAGAGTAAAGCGTTTAGAATTCTTCTCAAAAGAGTACGGATTGGAATTCGCCTCCCTTATATTTACAAAGCTCTCATGTTTCTAAAAACTCAGCAAAATAACATAATGAAACAAGAAAATCGAGTTTGGATGTTTTAACATGTGTTTGGTTCTTTGGTTCTTCAATTATGGTTCAAATCAAGTTGCTCTAGTTGCGTCGTGACAAGGATTGGTCGACCCATGGAAAGGATTGGTCGATCCTTGTCTGTCTGCCAAATGACTCGTTTTCTGCACGTTCGTCTTCTTGTGGCCAATACGACATGTGTTTACTAAAATAGCCATAACATTTTATCGTACCGTTGGATATCCTCCAAATTACAGCTAACTCATGCGAGTATCTTGTGTCAAAAGTTTGGTTGGATCCAACGATGAGACGTTTGCAAATATTGTAACAAGTTTGATGCTTCAGCATGATTCTGTATTCCAAATATTCGTTTTTGGCCCAAATTGCTCTGCTTCTCTCCAAAGCAAACTGAAACCTTTAAAAACACTAAAGAACAACAAAAGACTCCAAAAATAACCAAATACATATCATAACACCAAATATCTTGATTAAAGCATAAGTAAAAACCCATAATATGTGAATACATCAAATCCCCCATACTTGAATATTTGATTGTCCTCGTGTAAAGGAAACGAAGATTAAGCCAAAGAATAAGAAGTTTGAAAAAATAGACCATCAAAATTTCAGGAGACTTTGCACTTGGATTCGCTGACCACATAAACCTGAGACAGTTACAACATTCTCCCTAAGAATCCCTGCATGACCTTGTAATCCCATTCATACTCAAAACTATGAACTTACAAGACTAGAATTCATGTTATTAACTCTCTAAATTCATTTAGAAAGATGTGAATAGAAAGATGTGGTACTTTTCACCAGAGAAGTCTACATCGGGAATAACGGGCTAGGTGATGCAATGGCTTTTTAATGGTAAGAATAAAGTGTTTTGAGATTCAGAAATGCATTAGGATGCAAGACATTATGCAAAAACGCACGAGAGAGAATATAGTTTCAACCATGTTCCCTAACTAGCTTATTTTCTTTCCCGGATATGAAATTAAACAATGAATTTTCATTTTTTTTGCTTTTTCATAGATACATACACGAAAATTCGGGGAAATAATCATTACAAAAACATTTTACATCAACAAAAGACCCATACAACATGAAGAATTGTATCCATAACCGTCTAAACGTTCAAAATCACCTAACACTATCTTATAGATACACATGACTGTGTCTAAACTACCTAAAGGTTACATCCTACCTAAGTAATCAGGAGGACCATGTCTACGCTATCTATCCATTTTTTACACATGTGTGCACATAAAATCGATGAAAAATGCCTGGAGATTCAAGTAGATAGGGTGAAGGTGTGGTCTCAGACTAAAAATGAGTCTTGTCACTCAGCATTACCGCAAAAGAGTGGAGGAAAATGGTGATGTAATCTTGAATGATTGATTCTGAATTTCCGATATCAAGACCCTGATTCAAAGAAATTAAGTTCATTAGTAGCTTCGGTAATTAGAGTTAAAACAATCCAGACAAGAAGTTGAGTTCCATAGCTTTCTGATGGGGAGTCTGATCAAGAGGTTTTTTGGTTTGCATGCGTTAACAACCCAGATTAAATGATTCATATGAATAGAGATAAAAGCAAAGTGCAAAAAGAAAATAGTCTAAAGCTCAACACAAAGTGCAAGCATTCATAAAAACTTACTCAATAAAACATAAAAACTGACTCAAAACAACACCAAAAGAAAAGAAAATACGTAAGTATCCTCCCCCATATTTATCTCACATCGTCTCGGTGTGAAAAAAAATCCATAGAAGGGGTAAGTAGCAAATAAATAAACAAAATCCAAAAGAAAAAGAAAAGAAAAGAGGAGAAAATCTAACGAGTGCGATTGTAGACTCTGAATTCAGGTTGATATCATCTTCTATTTGGGACAAGAATTGCCCGATCCATGAAAAGGATCGGTCGATCCTTGTCCGACTGTCTGGAGTTTTGCCTTTTCTGCATCCAAAGTCAATAACGACACACAAAAACCTAAACCAAAAATCAAAAACACCAAAATCTAATATAAAAGAAAGAAAACTAACTAGTGGGTTACCTCCCACTCAGCGCTTGTTTATAGATACGAGTCTAACTTAGGTTGCAGGTGTTAATCCCAGAATAACTAGGTTGAGCCAATCCACCTTTAGTCCTTTTCCAATCAGTGCAAGAAACAATATTTGCAAAAGAATACATGGTTTTGCATGGTAACGAGACACATTTCTCATCAAAGAAGGTTACTACTAGCATAGCATATATCTTTACATATTCTTTGAATATTTAATAGTCATAGGGGTCAAATGCATTAAGTGGAAAGCAAAGTCAACTACATGTTCAAACGAACTTAAGACAAAATTGTTAACTTCATCTCCATTAATCATGTAAAGAACAATATTCTCATCTCTCGTGTCCATCTCATTCAAGGTCTTATCTACATCAAGCACATTCTTAAGGTAAGGGTTTTTAAGAAGAGATCTAGATATTTCATGCATAGAAAAATTAAACTCAAGATCATGTTCATTTAAAGAACACAAACAATTAATGTCAAAACATATCTCATCGTAATCCCTAGATAGCTTTTCTACTTAACTCATCCATCCTTTGAGACTTATATATCAAATCATAGCATTTGTCAATGAGCAATGGAGTATGCAAACTACAAGCTACATATCCAGTCCAATGCATGTGACTATCTTCATAATCATGAACTTCAAAGGTTGAGTCGCACATACCTTTGAGTTGGCATGGTGGAACCTAATATATTACCTCTTCAACTGCATGCGCCATATGTACTTCTATGCCTGTGAGCTCTCTTTGTTTAAGTGTTGCCCATTGTGCGAGGAGATTCAAGAAAATCATAGTTGCTAATGTACTGCTCTTCATCATTGGGTTTTCTTTGCTTTCTTCTTCCAACTTCACTCTTTGTTACGGTGTAAGCATGCTTTCATTGAATGGTGACTCTACATATGACTCTCACTTAAGTTTCTCCTCTTATTCCAACATCAGTAACTCTGCAAGTGATGCATCCTTTCTTCGCGGCCAATCATTATAATTCATGGCCATCAAACCTACAAAGGAAAAGAGTTACAGAATAAATTAGTAACAAAATTAAAACATGCCCTAGACGCACAATGATCTAAAGTTTCTAAGTTGATCATTTCGTCCTTGGAAACGGCGCCAGAAAACTTGATAGGTCTTGTTTTCACCCGAATAAACAATTATAAGCGCATATATATGCACGTTGTAGTGATTCAAGATCGAATCCAAAGAGACCAAAGATCACTCAAAAAACTAATAGATCAAACACGAGCTAATGTGAAAAAAAGAAGAGTTTGTTGGAGATGCTAAAATAAAAATCAAGCAAACATAAAGCAAGTAAAAGAGTTAGTTTGTAAGCAATCAAGAAAGACGTTGGGGACAAGGTATTCTCGGTGAATTAATTTTATCATGATTGTGGATTTGTTATTGGGGAAAACAGTTAAGAACCATCTAGAATCAATTCACTAAATTAAAACTAACCTACTGATAGCTCAGGTTTTCACCAGAGAAATCACTGCAAGTGTACAAATGTGTACATTGTAGTGGTTCGGGATCGAATCCACAAAGACCAAAGGTTGCACGAAAAACTATCAGATCAAACACGAGCTAAAGCAAAAAAAAAAGTCGTAGAATGATGAAGAAATTCTAAATCAAGCAATCAAGAAGCAAAGAAACGAAAAGGTTGTAAATCAATTAGAGAAAAATGTTGCGTTCAGGGTGTTCTCAGGTAAATCATTTCAGCAGGATTGCAGGTTTGTTGTCAGAGAAACATTTAAGAACTATTTTGAACTCAATTCACAAAATTATAGTCAACCTACTTTCGTAGCGCTAACTACCTATGTTTAATGTTCATAGACACTAAATTCCGTTGAGAATTGAATCCTAAACATGCATTCTAAATAGGATTGATTCGTTCACAAATTGCTTACACATCAATTTCTATTGGTCTAAGACAATTTGCTCATTTCTTTCAGGCATTCATTGAAGCCAATTCAATCATTATGCACAAAGATAAACGAAGATTAATTGATAATTCCGCAATCTAACAACCTAAAAATCAAAGATTCATGAATTCCCTTATGAGAAACCCTAAACCCAACTAGAAAAATACTCACGCATATCAATCAAATCAACATAAGATAAATTGTATGAAGACATAATGTGTTAAATGATAAATAAAAGAGTAGAGATCAAAATTTTTCTCCGAAATCATAGTACATATGATGAAACTTCTCTTTCTACTAAAAAAGGTTCTCTCTTGCTCAAAAACTCAGAAAACAACATAATCCTCTGTAAAAAATGAGTCTACGTTATGTTCACAAGTATCTAGGTCCAATTTGGGTTTCTTCGGTTCATTTTCTGAATTAAAAATTGGTCATCTGCGACATACCGTGGATCGATCGATCCAAGGTGCACGGATCGCTCGACCCAATTCATTCTGGCCTGATTCTTCGCTTATAGATCCAGCTTCTTTGCAGCATTTGATAAGAGTAATCTTTAAGCTCTAAAATCTGCCAAATCGCGTTTTCTTCCTCATTTTGAACCTATATCCTTTGTAAGATATAAAGAAGAACAAAAACCCAAAACAAGACAAAATATTCTTGTAAAACAACCATTTCTCGACTAAAAACACGAGCAAAAACCTATGAAAACCAAATACATCAAATCCCCGAGACTTGATTCTTTGCTTGTCCTCAAGTAAAGGAAGCGAAGATTAAACCAAAGGGAAAAGAAGTTTGAAAACGATGGACCTCTGCACTTTCAGTAGACCTTACTTTGCACCAGATTTGGTAACCACTTAGTCCGGATACAGTTAGAACATTCTCCCTAAGAATCCCTGCATGACCTCCCAAGCCCATCTATACTCCAAACTCTGAACCTGTAAGCTTAGCATTTATGTTAATAATTCTCTACATTAAGTCATTAAGGCGTGAAACTTTTTACCAAAGAACTTAACATCATGAAATTCAGGCTAGGTAAAGAAATGGCTTTTAGTTGTGAGGCTTAAAGTGTAACGGGGATCAAATCTGCACTAGTATGCAAAACATTATGCCAAATTGCAGGAGAGAAAGAGCATATTGATAACCATGACCCCTAACTATCCAAGTATAAACCACCAAGTCAAAGTAAACGAGACATATGAAATCTTCAGGGTGAAGTCAAATAACAAGAGAACATGTAAATACTGATTTCTAAGATAGATATAAATAAATAAAATAAACTTTCGTTTTTTTGACGAAAATCTTGTGGCAATCAGTAGTACAAAGACATTTTTAAAGATAAAACAATCATACAACACGAAGAAATGCAACACATCTATCTGAACCTCTAGAACATGCAATACCGACTAAATTGACACACACGACCGTGTATAAACCACCTAAAATGTTCAATCCTACCTAAGTAATCATGCGAATCGTGTCTACCCTCTTCTCTTCATTGTTTTTGCACATGTGTGCACATAAGATGAAAAAGAAATGCATGGAGATTCAAATGAGATAGAGTGAAGGTGTGGTGCCAAACTAAAAAGGAGTCTGGCCATTCAAGATTACTGAAAAAGAGTGGAAGAAAAATGGGGATGTAATCCTGAATGATTGGTTTGAATTCCTGATATCAATTTCCTGGTTCAAAGCAATTAAGTTCGTTAGTGTCCAGATAAATAGAGTTAAGAACAATTCTGACAAAGACTTGAGTTCCAAAAATTTCTCGCGGGGAGTTTGGTCATGAGGTTTTCCAGTTTGCCTATGCTAAAAGCTCAAGTAAAATGGTCAATTTGGATATAAATTAAGCACAATCCACAAAGCCAATAATCTAAAGATCATCATCAAGTACGAAATATCCAAAACAGGTTTGAAAACCACAAAGATAGACTCAATAAAATTGACTCGAGAAAAATAGACCAAAAGAAAAGAAAAATACGTAAGTAGCCTCCCCAGACTTATTTCCCACCGTCGTGGTGGAAATACAAATCTGGAGAAGAGGTAAGTCCAATAGATAAAAATAAAAAAGGAAATGCAAAAAGAAAAAGAAAAGGAAAAAAAACTCGGTGTGTCATGAGATAAAATCAGGTTGATGGGCTAGAATAGTCATAGCGCGCCTTCTTGCGCGCCTCTCGTCGATATGCCTGAGATAGAGCAGCCTCGGCATCGTACACGGCATCATCCTCAGAAGCGTCATCTCCAATGGTAGGGGCAGTAGCAGGCGCATGTGCAGGTCTATGGGCAGGAGCTAGCAAGACATCTCTAGCAACAGAAGAAGTACATCCGCTAGTCATTGTCTTCTTCATGGCCTTTAAGATCCTCATGAGAAGACTGTTGGTCTTCTGGTGGTTATTAATGGTCCAAGCGCGGAACTCTGGCTCACGGCGGGTTAGTGTAGGTGGTGGGACGAGCTCGTACGGAGTAAAATCATTAGGAAAACTATTCTCCTCCGGGGGATATCGTGCAGGCTCCTCTACAGCAACATCACCTGTATCTACAACATAAGGTCTAGAAGAAGAAGAACCAATTCCCTTTTCCTTCTTGAAAGTTAGTGGGAACGAGCATAAATCATGCGCAGGAGGTAGAAACTTAACAACTGTAGGACTCTCAAGGTTAGTCAAATTAGGACATGGAAGAATACAAAGAATAAAAACCTGATGGCGGTTCTAGAAATGGTAGACATGAGGTGTCGACCGACTGAAGTCTATTCGTATGGGTCCAATTAGAAATCCGCAGTCAGCTTGATGCTTGCCATCGGCAAGGTTGTAGGGCGAGATTCTGGTGTCACGAACCGGTGGTTTGTCTCCTTCTAAACCGACCTTCTTGCAATGCAAAATCTGTGTGATCATGCCTCCAAAGGCTAGCGATGTCCCTACATCGACCATGGACACCTTGTAATAGGCGAATTTCTCCGCTAACGATGCTCCCAAGTTGATGTTAGGGGCCTGGCAATAATCTAATCCGTCTTCTTCAGGCCATAAGTGTCTGATTTCGAAGAATAAAAGAGCAAGCTCAGCAAAATGACAACAGCCTGCGTAGTCTTCCCAAAGATATGGAAGCTAATAATCCTGATAGAATATCACAGAACAAGGCTGCGTATCAGAGACTGCTTGGCGTTCCTCGACATAAAACATCTTGGAACAATAAAATCCCAAAAGTCATGCACACAAAGGATGATAGGGATCATAGTCATTCTTCCCTTATGGAACCCAAAGCAGTCGCAAAGCTAAAACAATGTCATACTGTAGTATGTCTTGTTGACTATGAATGAGAGTGTAATCTCATTAGCAACCAGGTTGTCAGGATCTTTGTACCCAAGATGCGTTGAGGCCATGAATTGGCGGCAAAGACTCGGGTAGACATCCTCCTTGAGATAAAAAGAAGCCCCAAACCAATCCTCTCGAACAGAGTTTGTAGTCCCGTATTGAGGCCTAACACCTCAATGGTGTTGGGACAAACAAACTTGGTAGCGGGGAAATGGATGCCTTGTAGCTCCTGGTAGAATGCCTCATCGTGCTCATCCCACTTCTTAGTGATTGTTATGTTCGTCGGATGGTCATGATTGTTCTTCCGTAACTTCTTCTTGAAAAGAACCCCAGCATGTTCAGCGACTTCAATATCATCAGAAGCTTCAATAGCTTTGGGAGCTTCAGTAGCTTCAGTAGCCGCAAAAGATGTGCTCGCGTGTGGACCGGTTTGCCTCTTTGTTCTCGTCATCCTACAAAGCAAAGGCTCAAAAATCCATGAGTTTCAAAGATATAGAAATTCACTCATCAAGTCCACAAAAAAGCACAATTCACCATCTATAAATGCTCAATCGTCATCTTAACTAGCTCTAAGAACTACGAATTTTCGTTTTCAAAGAATGACCAAAAATTTGAAATACTTCAAACTATCAAAATCATGTGGTTTAACATCAAAAGCAAGTACCCAATAGCATATATATCAATTAAAATCAATTCAAATCATAAAGAACAAGCTAAAAACCACCAACATACAAAATCTATATTTTAAACTGGAAAAACCCGGTTTACCTGGTACGAGTGCCTGGGATCGAACGATCCATGCCACTCGATCGATCTAGGTCACTCTGGCCAAATTCAGAGTTTTGTGCAATGGCACAGATCGATCGATCCACGACATTCTGCCCAAAATTCTCACTTTTTCATGCTGCATGGATCGAGCGTTTCATGCCCTGAATTGAGCGTTCCAGGGCATTCTGCTAAAGTGCGTCAAAATTTTCTAAATTTGCTGAAACTAATCTCAAAACAGAACCAAAAATTAAAAACAACTAAAAATCCTAAGTAAAAAGAAAGAAAACTACCTAGTGGGTTGCCTCCCACTCAGCGCTTGTTTTAAGTCACGAGCCTGACTGTAGCGCGATCAGACGACAGGTGGATCCATTAAAGTAATTTAAATTCCTTTGTCATATGGCACGTCTGCAAAGTTTGGCTTCAGTTACTGGTCATTCACAGTAAATCTCCTTCCATTGTCTTCAAGAACTACAGCTCTGTATGGTCTCACCTCAGCACTTTTGAAAGGTCCCAACCAACGCGATTTGAGCTTTCCAGGAAACAATTTCAAACGTGAGTTAAAGAGAAGTACATGATCTCCTGTAGCGAAATGGCGTACAATGGTTTTCTTGTCATGGAATGCCTTTGTCCTCTCTTTGTAGATCTGCGTGTCTTCGTAGGAATTCAATCATATCTCGTCAAGTTCGTTGATCTAAACATTCGCTTCTCAGCCGTTGGCTTGATGTCGAAGTTCATCAACCTAAGGGAGTCATGTATGCAGCGTGGTATGCCCATAAAGCCTCATCAAGCTTAGTGGCCCAGTCTTTCCGCGTTTTTCCACCCGTCTTCTCCAGGATTCCTTTGATCTCTCTATTAGAAATCTCCACTTGACCATTGGTTTAAGGATGATAAGGTGTGACTACCTTATGTCGAACTCCATGCTTCTTCAACATACTCTCAAAAACTTGTTGAGAACCCCCATCACTAATGACAACACTGGAAATCCCAAATCGCGGGAAGATCACTGACTAGAACATCTTCAAGAAAACCTTGGCATCATTAGTAGGGCTGGCTAGCGCCTAAACCCATATGGAAACGTAGTCAACTGCAACAAAGATGTATTGGTTTCCATAGGACGGTGGGAATGGTTCCAAGATGAAGTTCTGAGGCATCTCATTCTGCTTGTTGATGTTGTCTTTTCTCTGACAGGATTCACACTTGGAAATGAAGTAATGGGCGTCTTTAAACATAATAGGCCACCAGAAGCTCGCTTGTACCTTCAAAACAGTCTTGAAGGTAGCGAAATGGCCAACATACTCTGAACCATGGCTATGGTAGAGAATTCCCTGGACTTCTGTCTCTGGAATACACCTGCGAAATGTCCATTAGAGCATCTCCTATAGAGAAAAGGAGCGTCCCAAAAGTAACGTCTGACGTCTTTGAGGAACTTCTTTTTCACATAGCCTGCGAAGTTCGGTGGCTCCGCTTCTGCACTCAGATAATTTGTAATATCTGCACACCTAGGAATCTCATCATGATCTATCTAATGGCAAAAAATCAACTCTATCCATGTATTCATCCTCTAGTAAGGTAACCATATAGACAGCTTTTAGGGAGACTGTCATCAAGTGGAGTCTCAGCTTCCACTCGCAAATGAGATAGGTGGTCTGCAACTCCATTCTATACGCCACGATTTTCTCGAGTCACCATATCAAACTCATGCAGCAGAAAAACCCATCTCAACAGTCTCGATTTAGCATCCTTCTTAAACATAAGATATATCAAAGCCGCATGATCGGTGTGAACAATGACTTTGGATCCCACAAGATATTGTTTGAACTTCTCGAATGCATAAACCACAACAAAAAGCTCCTTCTCCATACTAGTATACTTGATCTGAGTGTCATCAAGTGTTCTGCTCGTTTAGTAAATCACATGGAGCTTCTTATCTTTTCTCTGACCCAGAACTGCTCCTACTGCGTAGTCACTGGCGTCACACATCACTTAGCAAATCCCAGCCCGATGGCTGCACAATTGGAGCGCTAACTAGAGACTCCTTGATTTCCTGAAAGGCTAACAAACAATCAGTGTCAATATAAAATTTAACATCCTTACAGAGGAGACGGGTAAGAGGCCTAACAATCTTAGAGAAGTCTTTGATGAATCGTCTGTAAAAGCATGCATATCCTAGGACGCTTCGAATATCCTTGACTGAAGTAAGAGGCTGCAGACTTGTCATCACTTTGATTTTGGCTTTGTCTACTTCGATGCCTCTCTCAGAAATCTTGTGACCAAGAACAATCTCATCTTGCACCATGAAGTGACACTTTTCCCAGTTTAAAACCAGGTGCTTCTCCTCACATCGTTCTAAGACCCTGCAAAGGTTACATAGACAGTTATAAAATGATGAGCCATAATCAGAGAAATCATCAATAAAAACCTCCATAATATCCTCGATTAAATCAATGAAAATGGACATCATTCATCGCTGGAAAGTCGTTGTTGCACTGCATAGTCCGAATGGCATTTTCCTGTAAGCATACGTTCCATAAGGACACGTGAATATAGTATTTTCTTGGTCTGCTGGATGAAAGGGAATTTGAAAGAAACCTGAATAACCATCAAGGAAACAGTAATAAGGGTGATTAGCAAGTCTTTCCAGCATTTGATCAATAAAACTAAATGGAAAGGGATCCTTTCTCGTGGCTGAGTTCAACTTCGTGTAGTCAACGCACATTCAGTGGCCAGTGATTGCCTGGTGGGAATGAGCTCGTTATTCTCATTTGTGATGAAAATGCTCCCACCTTTCTTTGGAACTACATGAATTGGACTCACCCACATGCTGTGTGAGATAGGAAAAATCACGCCTGCACCCAAAAGCTACAGAATCTCCTTATTGACCACTTTCATCAGCTTTGGATTGATTCTCTTCTGATGTTCTATGAAAGTCTTGGATTCATCCTCCAAGTGGATCCTATGCATACATAAATCTGGAGAAATACTTATGATATCATCCAAAGAATATCCCAATGTTTTTCTATACTTCCTTAACTTCGAAAGAAGTAAGGTAGTCTCAACATTATTCAAGTTAGCATTGACAATCACAGATTATGTATAATTGGGGCCTAAGAAAACGTACCTCAATCCTGCAGACAATGGCTTGAGCTCAAGTTTTGGAGCTTTCAGCTCGCTCCAATCATATTTCGAACTCGCCATATTAGCAGTAGATGTCGCAGGTGATGGCTCCGCGAGCTTGATGTACGCGACATGCTTCTTAATAGTAGGTGCCGAGTCCAGCAACTCAGTAACCTCAGAAGTATCTTCATTCAGGAACCCACATTCGCTCTCAGTCTGAGTCAAAGAAACTCGTAGTGGGTCCTTTGTGTACACCTTCTCAGTAGACTCCTCAATCACGTCAGTGAACGTGTCTACCCAGAAGGTGTGTCCATCTATGGTAAGCTTCTTCATCGACTTCTCAATATTAAACCTCATCGTCAACTTCCCGAGATTGAGATCAATCTGACCGTTCTGCACATCAATCATGGCTCTAGAAATGAATAAGAAAGATCTTCCTAGGATACTAGGGTCTTTGGGCCCTTCTTCAAGATCCAATACTACGAAATATGTGTATATGTTGCCTTCTCCAACTCTGACGTGAATGTTGTAGAGATTCCCACTAGCCGCCGAATTGATCTTTTATCTAGCACTAGAGACATCCTAGTGGGCTTGTAGTTGATCATGTTAAGCCTCTAGGACACAGATAAAGGCATTACACTAACTCCTGATCCCAAGTCACACAAAAATCTCTCAAATGTTAGAGATCCAATCTTAAATGGCAATACGAAAGGTCCATGATCTTCTCGTTTCTTAGGTGTGATGTTCTAAATAACCGCACTACATTCTGCAATAAGCATAGAAACTCCCTGCTCCAATGTCATCTTATTAGAAAGAATCTCTTTCATGTAACTTTTTAGAGATGGTACCATCTTAATTGCCTCTAAAAAAGGCAATCGAAGGTGCAACTCACCAACGAGATTCTTCGACTTCTCATACTCGCATTCCTTAACCTTTTGGCGGGGTCTTGAAGGGTAAGGAACCTTGGGAATGTAAAGCGGGGGTGCAACATACGAATTCCGACTCTCACATCTTCCGGAACGGGTTTTGGAATTGTTCCTGCATCATGGCCTAGATCGATCGATCCAGGGGGATCGGATCAGTCGATCCGTTCAATTCTAGATGAATTCTCTTCAGCAGTTTCTGCCACAGATCGACCGGTCTCTTTCTTGGATCGACCGTTCCGAGGCTTCCGAGAATCTTCGGCCATTTTCCGCTTCTCAAAGTGATGGCACTACAATACTCCTTCGGATTTTTTTTTCTGGTTTTCCTTGAATGACGCCCGGTGCGGCTCTGTTGCTCTAAAAGTCTGAGCAAGTTGTGTTTCCAGCAACTTCAGATGAGTACTCAATGTCTCGAACTTTCCATTGAGATCATTGTACATGTTGTAACATTGTACTCAATGTTTCCAGCACTTGCTGTAACATTTTCTTCAGATCACTATCTTGAGAAGATGTAGAAGACTATTCGTGATTCTGATTATGATAATTTGACTGGTAGTTGTTCTTGAAACCTCCTGAACCATACTGTTACTTTTCTTGATACCCATTATTCCCAAAACCCATGTTCTAATTCTGATTCTTGTTCTAATACCGAGGATTAAATACACTCTGGTTTTGTTGGTGTTGCTTGTTCTGGAATCGGTTTTGTTGATTGAAACCTCTGTTTTCAAAGTTTCCTTAGCCTCCAATGTAATTCATGTCTGCTTGACTATCATTAAGCTCTTCAGCCATTAACTCTTGGTATATTTGTCCCAATTTCTGCTCTTCGAACACGGGTGCATCGTTTTGTTCCCCAACATAATGTACACCTTTATGATCTCTTCTCAGCAGCTCATCAAGCTTTGACTGCAAATCATCAATCCTCTTTGGATCTGCTACTAAGCTTCCTATACCTCGATCAAAATCGACCTGCGATTAGCTTGGCTATTTGCCATATTGTTCACCAACTTGTAAGATTCTTCCACAGTCTTTGTCATAAAATCGCCATTACTTTCTCTGTCCATAGCATTCTAATACTTCTCCTCAATCCCATTGTAGAAAATGTTAAGGAGATTCCAATATGAGAAACCAAGGTGTGGACAATCATTCGTGTACTCTTTGAATCTATCCCAGATCGCATGGAAGCTTTTTGTACCCAATTGTTGAAATTCAGCGATCTTTTTTCTGAGAGACATAGATCGAGACTTCGTTAAGAAATTTTCCAAGAAAGCAGCTTTATTTCGTCCTAGGTAGTCAAAGAGTTTGGTTCCAAACCATTGTACCATCTCATAGCCTTGTCGTTCAATAAGAAGATAAATAACTTGCACTTCAGAGCTTTAGCAGGTACCCAATTATGCTGAATGGTATTGCATATTGCTTCAAACTTATCTAAGTGGTGCAATGGGTTCTTGTATTGCAACCCATGAAATTGATTTTGTCGCACCAAGTTCATGAGACCAGTCTTGATCTCAATGTCTCCTTTCAATAGGAGCGGACGAATCCCAGCCCGATTCGCGTAGAAAGCCTCAGGAGTTCCATATTGCGCCAACGTCACCCTCTGTTGAGGTTGATTCACGCCTTGTTGCCCTGCAAATGCAACATTTTGCTGGTCATTCTGTGGAATACCAACATTATTGCCTCATCCAGCAGGTGGGTCTTCCTGGAAGAGCTCCAGGGAAGAGAGGATTCTGGCCCATCTACCTGATTTTATCTCATGACACACCGGTTTCTTTTCTTTTCTTTTTCTTTTTGCATTTACTTTTTATTTTTATATATTGGACTTACCCCTTCTCCAGATTTGTATTCCCACCGAGACAGTGTGAAATAAGTCAGGGGGAGGCTACTTATCCATTTTTCTTTTCTTATGGTGTGTTTTTCTCGTGTCAGTTTTATTGAGCCTGTCTTTGTGGTTTTCGAAACCTGTTTTGGATATTTCGTACTTTATGATGATCTTTACATTATTGGCTTTGTGCATTGTGCATTGTGTATTGTGCTAAATTTCTATACAAATTGACCATTTTACTTGAGCTTTTAGCGCAGGCATACAAGAAAACCTCATGACCAAACTCCCCGCCAAAAATCTTTGGAACTCAAGTCTTTGTTAGAATTGTTCTTAACTATATTTATTTGGACTACTAATGAACTTAGTTGCTTTGTATCAAGAATTTGATATCAGGAATTCGAACCAATCATTCAGGATTACATCCCCATTTTTCTTCCACTCTTTTTTGGTAATCCTGAGTGATAAGAATCATTTTTAGTCTAGCACCACTCCAAGACCCTATCTCATTTGAATCTCCATGCATTTCTTTTTCATCTTATATGCACACATGTGCAAAAACAATGGAGAAAATTGGGTAGACATGATTCGTCTGATTACTTAGGTAGGATTGAACATTTTAGTTGGTTTAGACACGATCATGTGTGTCTATTTAGTCGGTGTTGGGTGTTCTAGAGGTTCAGATGGATGTGTTGCATTTCTTCCTGCCGTATGGTTGTTCTATCTTTAAAAATATCTTTGTACTACTGATTTCCAAAAGATTTTCGTCAAAAAAACGAAATTTTATTTTATTTAATTATATTTGGCTTGGAAATCAACATTTACATGTTATCTTGTTATTTGACTTCACCCGGAAGATTGCATATGCTTCGTTTACTTTGACTTGGTGGTTTGTACTTGGGTAGTTTGGCGTCATGGTTATCAATATGCTCTTTCTTTCCTTTGATTTTGCATAATGTTTTGCATACTAGCGCAAATTTGATCCCAGTTACACTTTAAGCCTCACCACTAATAGCTATTTCTTTACCCAGCATGAATTTCCTGATGTTAAGTTCTTTGGAGAAAAGTTTCACGCCTTAATGAATAAATGTAGAGAGTTATTTACATGAATGCTAAGCTTGCATCTTCAGAGTTAGGAGTATGGATGGGCTTGGGAGGTCATGCAGGTATTCTTGGTGAGAATGTTCTAACTGTCACAGAACTAAGTGGTTACCGAATCTGGTGCAAACTAAGGTCTACTAAAAGTACAGAGGTCCATTGCTTTCAAACTTATTTTCCCTTCGGTTTAATATTCGCTTCCTTTACTTGAGGACAAGAAAAGATTCAAGTCTGAAGGATTTGATGTATTTGGTTTTTATAGGTTTTGGCTCGTGATTTTTGTCGAGAAATGGTTGTTTTCCAAGAATTTTGTGTCTTGTTTTGGGTTTTTGTTCTTCTTTATATCATACACAGGATATAGGTTCAAAATTAGGAAGAGAATGTGATTTGGCAGATTTTAGAGCTTGAAGATTACTCTTATCAAATGCAGCGAAGAAGCTGGATCAATAAGCGAAGAATTAGGCCAAAATGACCTGGATCGAGCCATTCGTGCAACTTGGATCGATTGATCCATGGCATGTCGCAGATGACCAATTTTTAATTTAGAAATTGAACAAAAGAAACCCAATATTAGACTGAGATACTTGTGAACATAACATAGACACATGTTTTACAAATGATTATGTTGTTTTTATGAATTTTTGAGCAAGAGTGAACCTTTGTAAGTAGAGAGAGAAATTTCATCATTTGTACTTTGATTTCGGAGAATAATTCTTATCTCTACTCTTTTATTTATCATTTAATACATTATGTCTTCATACAATTCATCTTATGTTTATTCGATTGATATGCATGAGCAGCTTTTAGTTGGGTTTAAGGTTTCTCATAGAGGATTTCATTAATCTGTGATTGCTAGGTTGTTAGATTGGAGAATTATCAATTGATCTTCGTTTATCTTTGTGCTTATTCCTTGAATTTGCTTGATCACCTACTTCATGAACTTGGAATATTTCACGCACCGAAAAAGTTCGATTAAATTCCTGAAAGAAAGATAAATGAGCAAATTGTTTTAGACCAATGGAAATTGATGTGTAAGCAATCTGTGAATGAATCAATCCTATTTAGAATGCATTTTTAGGATTCAAACTCAACGAAAGTTAGTCTATAGGATCCTTAAATATAGATAGTTAGCGCTACAGAAGTAGGTTGATTATAATTTTGTGAATTGAGTTTAAGATGGTTCTTAATTGTTTCCCTGACAACAAACCTGCAATCTTGATGAAATGTTTGAATTTGAATTTTGAATCTTGATGAATGTTGATATAATCAACCTACTTCTATAGTTAGCACTACAGAAGTAGGTTGATTATAAATTGTTTGATTTTGAATTTCTTCATCATTCTACAACTCTTCTTTTTCGTTTTAGCATGCGTTTGATATGATAATTTTTCGTGCAACCTTTGGTCTCTTTGGATTCGATCCCGAGAAATCACTGCAAGGTACAGATGCGTACATTTTAGTGGATCGACATCAAATCCACAGAGACCAAAAGTTGCACGAAAAACTATCAGATCAAACGCGGGATAAAGCGAAAAAGAAGAGTTGTAGAATGAGCATAAATTCGAAATCAAACAATGAAGAAGCAAAGAAACGAAAAGGTTGTAAATCAATTAGAGAAAACGCTGGGTACATGGTGTTCTCAGGAAAATCATTTCACCAGGATTGCAGGTTAGTTGTTAGGGAAACACTTAAGAACCATCTTGAACTCAATTCTAAAAATTATAGTCAACCTACTTCCATAGCGGTAACTACCTATGTTTAAGGATCCTAGACACTAGTTTCTGTTGAGTTTTGAATCCTAAAACTGCATTCTAATCAGGATTGATTCGTTCACAAATTGCTTACACATCAATTTCCATTTGTCTAAGACAATTTTCTCATTTATCTTTCTTTCAGGCATTTCATTGAACACTTTCGATGCGTGAAATATCTTAAGTTCATGAACTAGGTGATCAAGCTAATACACGAATTAAGCACAGAGATAAACGAAATCAATTGATAATTCCCCAATCTAACAACCTAGTTATCACAGATTCATGAAATCCCTTATGAGAAACCCTAAACCCAACTAGAAAACTACTCACACATATTAATCGAATCAACACAAGATGAATTGTATGAAGACATAATGTATTGAATGATAAATTAAAGAGTAGAGATCAGAATTCTTCTCCAAAATCAATGTACAGATGATGAAATTTCTCTCTCTGCTTACAAATATTCTCTCTTGCTCAAAAACTCGAAAAAACAACATAATCCTCTGTAAAACACGAGTCGAGGTTATGTTCACAAGTATCTCGGTCCAATTTTGGGTTCATCAGTTCAATTTCTGAATTAAAAACTGGTCATCGGCGACCTGCCCTGGATCGATTGATCCAAGGTGCAAAGATCGCTCGATCCAGTTGATTCTGGCCTGATTCTTTGCTTGTTGATCCAGCTTCTTCGCAACATTTGATAAGAGTAATCTTCAAGCTCTAAAATTCGTCAAATCACATTCTTTTTCTCATTTTGAACCTATATCTTGTGTAAGAGATAAAAAAGAACAAAACCAAAAAGAAGACATGAAATTCTTGGAAAAGCAACCTTTTCTCGACTAACACAAGCAAAAACCTATAAAAACCGAATACATCATCTACTTCCATAGCACTAGCCTCTATGTTTAAGGATACTAAAGACTAATTTCCATTCCATTAAATTTTAGATCCTAAATATGCATTCTAATAGGATTGATTTGTTCACAAATCACTTAAACTTCAACTTTCGTTGGTCTAAGACAATTTGCTCACTTAACATCAATTCAAGAATTTCATCGAACACTTTCGGGGCATAAAATATCCTAAAATCAGAAACTAGATGATCAAGCTAATTTTAACCTTAAGAACAATGCAAAGCAAAGATCAATTGGTGATTTACCATTCTAACAACCTAGCAATACAAATTCATGAAAACCCTTTGTGAGAAATCTTAAACCCAACGATAGAACTAGCTACACATAGCAATTGGAATGACACGAGAGGAAACATAGAGAGACATGTTGTATTAAATCAAAATCAAAGAGTAATGAGTTGGAATTTGTAGTCCTTAGGTTTACAAAGCTCTCAAGTTGCTTAAAACTCAGAAAATAGCATAATAAAACAAGAGAATCGAGTCTGGATGTTTTATATGTGTTTGGTTCTTCGAATCTTCAATTCTGGTTCAAATTTGCTTGGTCTTGTCACGTTGTGAAAAGGATCAGTTAATCCATGGCAATGATCAGTTGTTCCTTATCTGTTTGCCAAATGACTCATTTTCTGCGCGTTCATCTTCTTGTTGCCAACATGACATATGTTCACTAAAATGGCCATAACTTTTGAACGCACCGTTGGATTTTCTTCAAACAACCTCCTAATTAAAGATAACTCATGTGACTATCATGTGTCCAAATTTCAACTTGACACAATGTTGGGAAACCTGTCAAAGATTGAAAAAATTCAGACGTTTCAGCATGATTATGCATTCCAAATATTCATTTTTGGCCCAAGTTGCTCTGTTTCTCTCCAAAGCAAACTAAAACTTGTAAAAACATAAAAGAAGACAAAAAGAGTTTGAAAAGAACAAAATACATATCAAATCACCGTTTTTGTCGAATAAAACATAAGTTAAACACCATAAAATGTGAATTCATCAATACACTAGCAAAGTAAATATAAGTAATACATATAGAAGAATAATGATGTCTTATTATAAAATAGGTATTACATATTTATAGTACAATGCATGTGAGATAATAGGGTTACAATTAATATAATTACATTACTATCATTTCCCAAATATGCCCCCGCAAGATGGCAGTACCCGGGTAATGCCAATCTTGGAACTCAAAAATTGAAATTGTTGTCGAGATAAGGCCTTGGTCAAAGCATTGTCAAGTTGATCTTTTGTCGAGATATGAGCAACACGAAGTAATCTTGCTTGAACCAGATTGTGAATGAATTGATAGTCTAAACCAATGTATTTCATCTGGGAGTAAAAAACAAGATTAGAGCATAAATAAGTTAATCCAACGTTATTGCAATATATCACATGAAGTATCAACACAGATATTCCAAGTTCAGAAAGTAAAGAACATACCCACCGTAACTCGGTTGCGAGTTACCAAATAGCTTCTAATATGGTGATTGGAAGTCGAGGATTGGGCTAGGTAGACGGTTAATCAGATAGATTGTTGTGACAAAGGCATATGGCTAGTACACTTTCAGTAGCGTCTCATGAGAAAACAACATGAGTCTTGTTTCCACAACACGTCTATGCTTCCGTTAAGAGTATCCGTTATGTTTGGGCGTGTGCGGAGAACAAGTCAAATGAAAATTTCTACAACTTGAAAGGTATGGTCTTAACCCAGTGAATTTGCTACCATTGTCTGAAAATAATGTTCCAATTATTTTCTTAAAATGGATTTCTACCAGCCCCTTGAAAGCTATTAAAATTTCATTAACCTGAGAATTGTGTTTCATAGGATAGAGCCAAGAGTATCCTCTATAGTGATCCTTTAAGATGAGATAGTACTTGTAGTGTTCTGTAGATAACAATGGAGAAGACCAGACATCCGTAAACACAAACTGAAGTGGTTTAGAAGAAACAATACTTGATTGATATAAGGGTAGTTTGTAACTTTTGTGTATCAGAAAATCTAAGCAAGATTTATTAGTCTTTGAAGAACGAGAAATAGGAATAAAAAACTTGGAAACAATGGTGTTTAAAATAATTGTAGATGGATGGCCTAGTCTATGATGTCACTCTTAAAGAGTAGCCTTAAGATTTGGTGTTATAAACATATATCTCACTTACTGTGCTGATACATGCCATTGATAGAGTTCATTTTCAGTTTTTCCTTGCAAAATTGGAACCCCCGTGTTGAGATCCTTCACCTGGAAAGAAGCGGGAAAGAATTCAACCGAAACGTGGTTATTATTACACAACCGATAGACAGATATCCGTTTCTGCTGAAGATTAGGAACACACAAAACATTCTGCAAAGTTAAGGCACAAGTTTCAAAAGGTAAAGAGATTAAACCCGTATGTGTTATAGGCATAATTATGCTATCAGCAATCATTACTTCATCACCACTATTGTATGATTGATGCAGGGACATATTTCAGATATCCAAAGTAAGATGATGAGTGGCTCAACTGTTTGAAAGGGTTGAAAGGAGGATATGCAGAAGCAGACGAGAAGGATTGAAACTGAGGACACTTGTTAGCACTATGACCATGTTGACCATATATTTGACACTTTCCAAGGTATGGTCGAGATCCAAACCTATTGTCCTGAGGCCGCCAATTTGACCTATTATTGTTCTTGAAGTCTAAGTTATAGTTCATGTACCTGGCCTTTGAAAACCGATGTTATGATGATGTGTTACGGTTTGTGCCACATTCGTAGAAATAGGCCGAGACAAAGAAGGAGAGGGTAGAGCCGTCTGAAGTTTTAACTCATGATTATAAACTTTCTCATGAATCTCTGTGAGTGTAGGTGGCGTTTCTTTGCCCTCAATCTGATCAACCACAGACTGAAAATCATCAAGAGGTCCTTCAAGAATCAAGTCTATTTGATCTTCATGATCCAAGGGTTTACCAAGGATGGCCAGCTGATCAATTCTTGTGAGATGTCTAGATCGGCTTCTAGTTCAGTCGTCAATCGGTTCCAAGACTCATTCGTAGGTTTGGCGTCAATCGGCATTTAAACATTCCTTCGAGACGATGCGGTTCTCCGATGGTCACGGAGGTTTCGTATCGTTCCGTAAATCTTGGATGTTAACTTTAGCGTTCGGGCTCTTTAATTATCTGCGAAAGGATAGACTTCGTGGAATGATAGTTAAGTCTAGACGATGACCAGTCAAGACGAAGGTAAGTCTAGAAGACGTTAAGTCTTGATGACGATAAGTCTAGACGACAGTAAGTCTAGACGTTGGTCATGTCTCCGAGTAAATCCGATTAGAGATGCGATCTTGGACGTTGATTTCGAGATGACCATTTTTAACACCAACAGAGGACAAAGGCATGGCATGAAAAGAAGATCATTTTGAGGCATTTCACTGTAGGAGATAAGGTTCTACTCTTAAATTCCCAACTAAAACTTTTTCCAGGAAAGTTTGAGTCTCGTTTGTCTAGACCTTTCACCATTGCTGAGGTTCGACCATATAGAGTTATGGTTCTTGAAGAGAATGGACAAAAATTTACAGTGAACCGGTAAAGACTGAAGACCTATATCATAGACCCAATACAGGAATAAACAGCTAATGCTTCTTTAATGGAACCAACTAGTGCCTGAGCATTCTGAAATCAGGCTCGTGATTATAAACAAGCGATGAGTGGGAGACAACCCATATTATAAGTTTTCTTTCTTTTTTCTGAGGATTTTTTGTGTGTTTTTGATTCTTGGTTGTGTTTCGAGATTGTTTTAGGAATTTCAGGAATTTTGGGTTGAATCAATTGGATCGATCGATCCAAGGCACAAAGATCGATGGATCGATCCAGTGCAATTAAAAAAGTGATGTTTCTTGGCAGAATGACATGGATCGATCGATTCATGTCACGTGGATTGATGAATCTAGGTCATCATCACATGGGACAAGTTTTGGCAGAGTCCCATGGAATGATCGATCTATTGCAATCATATCGATCGATCCAAGGAAATATAACACGATATATCACGAAGAACCATATTTCTCAGGTTTCTTTTTTCTTACTCTTTTGCAAAAATTCTTCAAAGCCTCATAACTTCCTTGTTTCTTCACCAATAAGAGCGATTCTTGTGCCTAAATTGTTTAGATTTACATTATCTTTCATCTATCTGATCAATTTTTGTTATTTCGAAGGTATGTGTTCACAATCTCTCCCAAAAGTTCAGAACATTTTAGGTTTAATTTAGAAGTTTTTGTTTCATGAAAATCCACATGAATACTGGTTGTTCTATGGCTTAATATGCATGTATGAATCGACTCTATGATGAGATCATGCCCTGATTGCTTTGTTTGATGAGTTTAATTGATGATTTTTAGTAATTAACAAAAAGTGAACCATTTGTGTTTTCTGGTTTTTCTTGATAATTGGTGTTGATTTCTCTTAGCGAATGTGTTTAGGAAACATGATTCTAGGACTAGAACATGAATTTGTGCTCGTTTGACGAGTTTTGAATTTTGTCGTTCCCGTCGGCGAATTTTCGTATAATTGGGGGTAATAGCTTGTTTCGCATGAGTTGGGCTGATTTTTTTGCTATTCATGCTTTTAGGCACTTGAATTTGATGCTAAACCACATGTTTGAAGTGATTTGTAGGATTTCAAATTTTGGGTCCTCTATTAAAAACAAAAACTCATGAAAAATTCAGCATTTTTGGATGATGAATGAGTGCTATTTGATAGTGAATTGTGTTTGTGAGTCGTGTTGATGTGTGGATTGATAGGAATTAGTCTCTGTGTCTCCTGGAAACTAATGGACCCTTGAGTTTTTTTCCTTACAGGATTGGTGAGAACAGAGGCTCAAATAGGTCCGCACGCGATCTCTTCTTCCAGAGTTATTGAGTATACACAAAAAAGAAATTCAGGAAGAACGACAAGAGTCATCCCGTTAATAGGCCAATCACTAAATCGAGGGACGAGCATGAGAAGGCATTCTATCAGGAGATCCATGCCATTGAGTTTCCCCCTACTAAGCTCGTTTGCCCCTACACCGTGATTCAGTTTTGTATTAACGAGGGACTCCGCACTTTAGAGAGGATTGGTTTGGGGACACTGTTCAATCTCAAGGAAGACGTTTACCCTGATTTTTGCCGCCAGTTCATGGTATATGTTTGCCTTCTGTACAAAGATCTTGACAACCCCATCGCGGACGAGGAGACTTTTTATTTTATCGTCAACAGGAAGTATTACAATATGTCTAAGTTTGGGTGGATGACTGCTTCGATTTTCTAGAGAGGAGACACTTTGAGATCCCCATCCTGCCTTGCGCCCATGATTTTTATAGTTTTATCGCTGCAATACAGTTCACATCACGGAATGCCAAGCAGTCGAGGATTCACAGCCCGGTTCTACGATATGCTGACAAGATCATCGGTTCCCATATCTACGGGAAGTCCATTCAGGCTACAATTACTTACGATGAGCATGCGTTGTTGTTTGTGGGAGTCAGGAACTAATCCCCTGGAGCAGAGGGTGTTACTTATTCCAAGAGCCACGAGCTCAATCTGGAAGCAGTGCTGGACGAGAAGTTCGGCTATTACAAGGTGTCTATAGTGGATATGGACAGTCACTTGCCTTTGGAGGCATGATTACTCAGATTTTGCGCTGCCACAAGACTCGACTAGTGGGTGATAAGGCTCCAGTTCGAGATCCCAAGGAGTTACTTTATGGCCTCTACGATGGCAAGCATATTGAGACTGTGGGTTCCTCACGGGTCCAATACGTGGCCATTTCAAAAATTCTACTCCACACGTCTATCATTTCCAGAGCCGCGAGCAGGTTTCTCTCTTTTGCATTCTCCCTCGTCATGATTTGATTGATCTTGTAAGTGATGCAGGTGTGGAGTTCCTGCTACACCCTCGTGATATTTGCCCTTGACCTGCGACGTTGAAGAAGGCTAAGGGAGCTTGCTATTCTTCTCAGCCAGTAGACGTTGATGTAGATGATGATGATACAGAGAGACCTGTGGGCCATTCTCCAGTTGAGAAGCTTTTTCCTGATGATATTTTTTCTGCTTTAGCTTGCTCCACCGCCTCCTCTCACTTCCATGAGGAGGAGTTTCGCGTTTGGACATTTGACAACTTCCTGAAGAACAACAACATCGTCTTTATGATTTGAAAGGCCCTGAAGATGATGAGCATTGGTTGCACTTAGTCTGTTGCTGCAGATGTTGCAACGAGGCCTGTTGCTGCTGCTGCTACTGGCAGAGATACCTCCTCTAAGGATATAGACACAATGATTGATACAAAGGTAGCTCGGCTTATGGGGGCAGAGAAGCGCAAGAAGGCGCGCCATGATGGTGATGGACCATATGCCTAATATATCTGAGACACACCTATTTTTATTTCTCGTTTCTTTATCTTTTTGTAATTTCTTTTATTTATCCTTTTAGACTTGCCCCTTTTTCAGATTTTTTTCCCACCGAGACACTGTGAAAAAGTCTGGGGGAGGTTACTTATGTATTTTTTTAGTGTGTTGTTTTAAGTCAGTCTTTGAGTCTTTTTAGTTGTGTTGTAAACCTTGTTTTGGGATTTCTCTATTTGATGATGATTTTCGGTTATTACTTGGTGATGTGCCTAAATTTTTGATGTGTAGTGTCAACTTTTATGTAGAGCTGTTAGTGCAGTCAAACCGGAGAACCTCATTGACCAAGCTCCCCACCTGATAATAATGAGAATCAGGATTTTGAGTTCATTGTGGTTGATTCTATTTTATAAGAACTCTTTAACCAATCTAATTCTCTTTATCAGGTTTCAATATCAAGAAATGGAAAAGCCATTCAGGATTTCTACCCCTATTGACCACTCTTTTCGGTAATCCTGAATGACCAGACTCATTTTTATTCTGGTACAACCTTTTTACCCTAACTCCTTGATTCTCCATGGATTTTTCACTTATTACTGTGCACACATGTGTAAAAACAATGGAGAAAGTAGGCTACACATGATTTTCCTGACTACTTAGGTCCAATTTGAATTATTAGGTGGTTTAGATACGGTCTTGTGTGTCTAGAATAAGAAGGGAACTTGCAGATAGGCTTTATGCATTTCTTTGTGTTGTATGGACATCAATTTGATGATATTATTGTTGTTTGTTGTTTCACCCGAATTTTGTACGAAACAAAAATGAAACTTTTGTTGTTTTTCTTTATACCGGGAAGTGGAACACACTTCTATTCAAACGTGAAGTATATATATGTTCTGAAGAATGCATTGGGTTGAAACTTTTAGGAGATGATGATTATGTTGCTTAAGTAGTTAAGGTGTTGTGGTTATCAATATGCTCTCTCTCTCATGCGATTTTGCATATTGTCTTTCATGTTGACGCATTTATGAACCCCTAAACACTCAAGCCTCACCACTAAAAGATAGCTATCATTCGCTTCCAACCCCAATTTCATGATAGAGATTTTTGTGATCTAAGAGTTCACGCCTTTTCTAATGAATTTACAGTATGGATGGGCTTGGGAGGTTGTGCGGGGGATCCAAGGAAGACTGTCTAATGGTTTCAGTTCTTAATTTGTTGCCAAAAGTGTGCGTAGAGTAATGTCTTGTGAAAGTGTAAAAATACCCGTTTTCTCACTTCTTATCATTCGACATATCTTCGTTTCCTTTCCTTGAGGACAAACGAAGATTGAAGTCTAGGAAATTCGATGTATTTTGAATTTTCATGTTTTTATTAGCGTAAATATTATTTCTCCAAAGTTTTTGTGTCCTTTTCGGGTCTTTGTTCTTCTTTGTGTTTTACACATGTTACATGTCTAAAACGAGGAAATAACGTGATATGATGGAATTTAGAGCTTAAAGTTCATTCGGGACAAGTGTCGCGAAGGAATTGGATTGTGAAGAGCGAATTCTGGAAAAAATGACGTGGATTGATCGATCCATACTCCGTAGATCGACCGATCCAAGGCATGTCGCAAACCTTATTTTCAGAATAAGGTTTTGAACCGAGGAATACTAAATTTTGAATCTAAATACTTGTAAAAATAACCTAAACTCGAGTTTATGATTTCATTATGCTATTTTGCCGAGTTTTGAGCTACTTGAGAGCTTTGTAAACCTAAGGGAGAGAATTCCAATCCATACTCTTTCAATAAGAATTCTGAACCCCTTACTCTTTGCTTTTGATTTAATATAACATCTCTTTTTGTTTCATCTAGCGTTGTTTCAATTACTATGAGTGAGTAGTTCTATAGTTGGGTTTAGGGTTTGTCACAAAGGATTTCCATGAATAAATGATTGTTAGGTTGTTAGATTCGGGAATTATCAATTGATCTTTACTTAGCATTTTTCTTAAGGATGAAATTAGATTAACCCCCTTGTTTCTGATTCTAGGATATTTTATGCATCAGAAGTGTTTAATGAAATTCCTGAATTAATATTAAGTGAGCAAATTGTATTAAACCAACGGAAGTTGATGTTTAAGCAACTTGTGTACAAATCAATCTTGTTATAATACATGTATCGTGAACCCTATCATGATCTACCACATGCTTCTCATGATTATTTTCATTATGCAAATGAATTGGTTAATCAAAATTATTGTTACTACTACTAGCCTCATTCCCCCAGTAACCTTCTCCATGTTAAAACCATATATAGTAATTCAGTGTGAATCCTCTATTTAGTAAATGGTTCCATACATTTTCACTACATGAAAATTTTGTATTCTTGATGTGGGGTCAAGTTTTAACCCAGTTAAAAACTAGTTGCAAGTGTACAACATTCGCAGTAATACTTAGGGATCGATACCACACGGACTAGAGTTTCACAATTAGGACCCATTGACTTTGGATTAAGCTAAGAATGAAATATGCATGGGATTTGTTTGGTTTTTATTTTGTTCTTATTATGATTTAATGGTGCAAAACGAAATCGTATTCTACATGCTAATTTTCATGGGAAAGATCAATGATGAATATGCATCAGACAAGTAGAGAGTTTTTAACAAGAAAGTAAGATACTAAAATCAACTAAGGGCATAAAGTTTCGATCTAGAACACAACCATAAGCTAAATCCTTTCCACTTTCGAGGTTCGGGATTCTATGTTTAAATACCAAGATTCATCAACTTTCGCACGGGTCTAAGATATAAAAACACGCATTAACTCGATCAAGACTGATTGTTCACGATTTTAAAGTCGATCTACTTTCGAAGACTTCCTAAAAAGGCTCACACAATACAAGATGCAGCGGTAAGGCAAGCATTTGGAATGGATACTGCTATAGATATATTCTCATACCAGCTTTCGTTGGAGAACAACATTAACAAATGAATAAAGGTGATAGTGTTGTTGATAAAAACCTAATTGATTAGAGATATAATTCTATCAAGCTATTTACCTCTATATTACCTACTGCCTAACATGCAAACTAATGAAAAAATAACAAGTAAACACGAAATCATTAAAAAACAAAAATCATTCATAATCATCAAGGGAGAGAGTAGAAGATAAAATCGAGTTTATGGAAGAATGGATGATATATTGAAGATGAAGATGGATCTTAGGAGGCTACAAAGGGCATGACACCAAAGAGAGTCGTCCCTGTCTCCTAAGACAATTATTAAACCCTAATATAAGCGAAATCTATGAAATTAAGAGGCTAAAAACATCTATATATAATGCTTCTTCAATTAGGTCATAATTATGTAAAACCAAGCCTTAAGGCCTCATAATGTTTGGGCTTCGTGTCCAAGGGCTTTGAGTTGAGTTCTTGGGCTTGAAGAGGCTTAGAATAGGTCTACTTGACTCTTTAGAATGTCTAGTTCGAAACACAAATGTTCTTCCTTTTGTTTTGGCCTTTCTACGCACCCTTCATCTGCGAGACAACTAGACCAGCTTGGTGACGACATTATTCTCCTGGGGAAGAGGTAAGACTAAGAGTCGCCAAGAATGATGAAAGGGCTTCTGAAGGTCCTGGAGACAAAATTGCGACATACGAGGGTTATTTTGAGGCCGTAATCAGGGGTAGGATACCGGCCCTAGTGATGAAGGTGTCAACGCATTTCGGCATTTTCCCCTCTCAGCTTAACACGCCTTCATGGAGAATCCTTACTAGCATCCAGGTCCTGAATGAGTTTCATGAGCTAAAACTGGGTATCAATAAAATCCTCTATGTCTATTATTTCTCTCCAGTCGCCCCTTGTGAAGGTAGATATTACTTTCACCCTAGGGCAAGTGCTCCTATAGTTAAGGAGTTTTATAAGAGCGAGAGAAAAGGGGCCGCCTTCATCAAGTTGTGGGCACATAAATTTGCTTTTATGAAAGTGGGGTGTTCACTAGGTTTTCTACCCTCTGGAAATTCACTGGTAGGTCTAGGATGATCTTTCTGTTTCATGACTCCTAGCCTTGACGTTAACTTTGTTTTCTTATGCCTTTTGCAGAGGTGTCAGGAAAGAAACCAGAAGAAGGCAAGGAAGGAGTTGAAGAGGCTTTGGAGATCCTAGTTTAGGAAATGAGCATCCCGTTCTTACTAAGCAAAGAAGCATTGAGGCAGAGTAGCATCAGAGGTTACTTTCCACTTGTTGCCTCCTGACTCACGTTGAATCTTTTACTTTGCTAATTCCTTATTGTTTCGCAGGAAACATGGCAGGATCTAGAACAAAGGCATTGGAGGATTTCAAGAAGGCTCAGGCAGCCAGAAAGGCTAAGCTGGAATCTGGGGGCAAGACTCCAAACATCGCGGAAATTTCTCAGTCTCCTGCTAGTGGGACCAAGAGGAAGAAAGGGGTCCAGAAATCAACGACCTCCTCCAAGAAGCAAAAATGCACCTCCACAAGGCTCTCCTCCTCCTCTTCTGATGATCTTGATGGTGCTCTGGAGTACTAATGTGTACATATTTTCAAGCACTAATAAGCTTCTTTTATTCATGTTTTGATTGCATTTAAGTTATACATAATGCATTTTAGTGTCAAAATTCATTTCGTTTAAGTTTAGATACTAGTCTTAGGATTTGTTGCATTTGCATGCATTTCTTTGCATTTGTAGGTGAACCTTTGGAGAGGCTCTATGGAGAGCTAAATGGATGAATTCAAGATCGATTTGAAGCCAACAATCAAGGGAAAGAAGTTCCAATGGTATATAGGAAGTGTGGAAGCAAAGAAGCCATAAAAGGAGCAAAGAAGAGGCTAAAAATTGCCCAATGCATACGGCTATCAACCGCATGGTTGATAATGGCATGCATGTGATCGATAGCCGCATGCGTTAGATAGTTTTCTGCCAATGCATGCCGCTATCGACGAGCATGGTAAATAAGCGCATGCGTGGGATCAATAGTGGCATGGGTTTTGGCACTTTCTCATTTTAGGGCACCCTTTTACACCCCCACTTATATAAATATCCCTCTTAGCCTCAACGAACACAACCAACACTTCTCTTATAAACTTTTCAACACTTTCTTGGATGTTTTAACTTTATTCTCTCGATCCTTAAGATCAAAAGTCTCTCTTTTATATTTGTATCTTGGATCAAAAACCGAATATTTATCTATGATTATTCTTTCTATTTCATCTTCTACTTTCTTCTCTTCCATGATTTGTGAGTTGACTCTTTAGATGGATCTTGGATGTTTGAGATTTTGCTCGATAGGATTGTAATAATGGTGTTAAGGATATTTTATCTTTAGTTTCTAATGTATTAGGAGGCCTTAATGCTTGATTTGAAGGAATCTTGATGTGTATGCATTTCACGCCCGAGAGATTTTCGATGAAATGCCTAGGAGAACCTAATTCGCTAAACCTTTCTTAGCCAATGAGAGTTAATTGCTAGGGAGTTTATTGACTAAATGGACCTATTTTAAATGATTCTTATTGATTTGTGAATCACAATAAGCGAGAGTTGATTGATTGCTTCATATAGAAAATGATTTGCTACCATGAGAGTGGAGTAAGTTAAAGATGTCTTTGGTCATAAAATTGCTCTTAATAGCTTGACCTAGCTTGATCCATCACTTTACTTATCTTTAGTTCTTGTCTTTGCCATTTAAGTAAATGCTTGTTTCTTTTTCTTAATTTACTTTCTTGTTTTGCTTTCTATATCTTGTTTATGTTATTGCTTTTTTTTCATTGCTTAGTAGATTGTTTGGAATCAAAACCCCTTTAGATTTTCTCAGATTAAGATGAATTATGGATTCTCAAAGTTTAGACTATTCTAGCTTGACGCACTCCTTGTGGTTCGACCCCTAAGTACTACAATAGCATATCCGTGCGATTGAGGATTATGTGATTGTTAGGAAACGAGCTTTTATAAATTTTAAAGCTTCGTTGCCTGTATTCTAGCAAGCAACAAGTTTTTGGCACCGTTTCCGGGCAGCCACTATAGCTAGTTAAAGTTAACCTTTGAGATTTCAATTCATTTTGAGACTAGGCTTTTATTTTTAAGTATTGAAGTAATCTCTTTGCTTTTGTGTTTGTTATTTTGCTTTGTGGGGTAAAGAATCAAAGGAATCAAAGAGTTATAAATGCGCAAAGATTGAACTTGGGAATGGAAGAACAAAGAATGGGTATGAAGAATGAAAAGAATGATGAGTGTGTGATGGAAAGGTTTCTCTTTGAAGCAAATTGTGCGATTGAAGAGCTAATTGGGGATTTTGACATGCCATTCACCAATCCTACAAGAATGGGTATAAAATGTCCTCAACACAACCTTCCTCACTTTGAAATCAAGCCGAGTTTGATTGGATTAATACAAAGTTTGCGATATTTTGGGCTATATGAGGAAGATCCAATCGAACACCTCTACAATTTTGAGATATTTTGCGAGACGGTTAGGATGCAGGGAGTTCTCGAGGATCTTGTAAAGCTCGCTCTTTTCTCATTCTCCTTGAAAGATAAAGCTTCTCAATAAGAGAGAAGTGTTAAAAGTTCAAAATAACCACATGGGAGGAATCCAAGAAGCGATTTCTTAAAAGATTATACTCTCACAAGAAGACTACCAAGTTTAGAACATATATTGCCTCTTTCAAGCAAGGATTAGAGGAAACCTTTTGAGAAGCATGGGAGAGATTTAGTGGTTATGTGAGAAGTTTCCTACATCATGGCTTCAAAAAAAGGTAGCCTTTTACAATTTTTTCACCGAGGAGTCCATTGACAATTTAGGCTTGCTATGAACACGACAAGTAATTGAAATTTCGCTAGCTTAACAACCGAGCAAGGTGAAAAGCTAGTCAAAAATTTAGCAAAGAGCTACCATGATGATAATGGCTTTGAGAAACACTCTAGAATGGATGATAAGCGCTATGAGGATATGAGTGCTAGGATTAAAAAAACTTGCAAAAGTTTGTGAAGAAGCGATGATGCATCAAAAAGAGAAAGATTCAACTAGAGAAGCTCTTAGAGACCAATAAGAGGAGGTTAATTTTGTTCAAGAAGGATACCAAGAATAATCTTCTCTAAGAAGGGTACATGAAGAGAAACCTTCTATAGAACAAACTCAAACCAAGGAAGATGAGACTAAAGCCATGTTAAAGAAGTTTTTAGTTAGGGAAGAATTTCAAAAGGGGGATACTTGAGAAACTTGAGATGACTTTTGCAAGTCAGGTCCTTAAGAAAGGAATCTAAAAGGAAGAGGATTACGTAGAGAAGATGCACTTTGGAAAGAACATAGAGCCTTCCATGCGTCTCATTCCTATGAACATTGAAGGCGGTGTCGTTGAATACAAGGTGAAATGTAAGGGGATGCTCAAGCCGTTCTCGAGAGCAAGAACCAAACTTCCTCAGTGGGTCTCAGACAAAGCATTGAAGTTCAAGATGGAGATGGCTTGTAGAGTGATCACCTTGGAGATGTTCAACAAGGAAGACAAGAGCACCGGAGATGCTCATTCCCACCTCCACTAATCAAGAAAGGAAACAATGTCAAGCTAGAGATGATAAACAAGCGCACTTAGGAGAAAGTCCCATGGTATCTTTCTACATATTTTAGCTTATCTAGTCCTTAAGTAAACTATGTTTGGGTTGCTTTTTATGGTTTTAGGTGTTTAGGTTCAAAAATTAGGAGCAAAACATGTTCGGACAGATGCTGGCGGTATAGGCCATTCTGGCTGCCGGTCTGCACCGCCAAGCTAGACCACCAACATCAATTCAACCAGGCTTGGCGGTCAAAGGCACTCTGGCTGGCGATCTACACCAGCCACCCAGAGCACAAGCCGCCAGTTAAGTCCAATAAAACTCACTTTTTCTTCTTCCTAAACCCACTTCATTTCTCTCTCCTTATTTGCACGAAATTGAGTGAAGAAAACACAAAACTTTCAACTTCTCTCTCTTTAGAAAACCAATTTCTTTGCAAATTCTTGTGTTGAGTCAAAGATTTCATCTCCTTTCGCTTAATTCCTGCTCTAGTTTCAATCTACACTAAATCTCTATCTAGAAAAAGGTAATCTCTCATAACTCTATCTCTTGCTCAATCTCCTGAATCATTAGATTTTGGTCATTCTCAGTTTGTAAGTATCATTGTTGAGATCTTTTGTGCATGGGTAAATCATTCTCTTAACTATAACTTCATAGATTGAGTTGGGATCGTTGAGATTTTGGATTTCAAAGTTAGGGTTCTTAGAGGCTTTGAGAAAAATGGCATTTAGGGAAACTTAGAGATTGTGGTTGCAATTGGTTCTTTAAGGATTCAATGCTTTGCTTGAAACTTGATATGATGTTAATTTTTTGTTTTTCCATGGTAGAAAACCATTAGTGTGAATTCTTAATTTTGAAGTGTCATTCTTAGGTACTATGAGAAATGAGTTGGGTCAATCTTGATGATGGGAATGATTAATGCTTCTTAGCAAGTTCATGAGCTATGCTCTTTGTACAAAATGCTTCAGAAAAATCATCTTCTACACTCTCTAGACTCACTTAACTTTTGATCTTTCGAAGGTACAATTGCAAACTATGAGCATACTCAAGCAAGCTACACCTCTTACCAAGCAAATTGGGGACAAGCAAGCTCCTCAAGGAGAGGAAAAAGAATTAAGGGAACCAATTTTTTGGGATGGAAAAGTGTTGAGATAGGGAATCTAACCGAGCTTTGCCAACTCAAACTTTTACCCCACAAGATTCGCCGATGAAGAAGTGATGAGAAGACTGGGGATTTATGAACAAGCTTACGGCCTACTATATAAGATTAGCGTCGAATCCTTTTGACAATGGATGAAGCAACATATTCGGAGCTAGCCCGACAATTCCTTGCTACCATCACCTATGAAGAAGAGGAACGGGAAAGTGGAAGACTTTACTTCCGAATTGGACCAAACCGGTATTCTCTCACATTCAACCGGTTTTGCGAATTGTATAGTTTTCCACAAACGGGAATATTGACCGTACCTCCGGAATTCATTCAACTATCGTTGCTTTGGAGGAACATTGCCACCTATGAAGAATATGACTTCTTAGTCGCATAAATGTCAAAGATCAAGAATCCAACAATCCGCCATGCTATGAGGCTTCTCGGTAACACGATGTTTGCAAGAGCACGTCCCGGGTGGTCAACTCTGATAGAATTGGGACTTCTCTATGGAGATATAGGATATAAACTCCACGACCACGTCTGTAGGGCCATCCCATACTCCGGTTATACATTGTGCCCAGGGTCTATCTTCCTATTGCACCTCATGAGCATTCGAATGAACCTTGATCGATATGGACAAGATGGGATCACATCGGTGGAATGCTCACTTCGCTCTTCCGCTAAGCATCTATTGATTTCACCTTCTACGAAGAGCTTCCGGAGAGACTATACATGGACGAAGCAAATCTATTGAGGATAAGGACATTGACAGGTCGGTACAATGAGCACTCACAATGAGCAAATCTATTAACGATGGTACACCACTTTGTTGCTTCCTCCCCAATAGCCGCTTCACCCACAGAGAGACAAACGATGGCATCCAATTCCGCCTCCCAAACAAATTCTACTTTAAAGTCCCAAGGCCTCAAGCTTATAACCCCTCCGAATGATGATTCAAGGAACCATTTATTCCATTGTAAATATCATTTTTTTTTTAAATTGTGGTTTGGTCTCCTTCATCGGATTCTATTCATTCACCAGGACGGTGATGAGAAAGTCTGCGGGAAGAGAATGATTACTAATGATCAGTTTAGTTGTTTTGTCTTGTTTTCATTTCTTTGAGTCTCATATAGTCTAGGATTGCATTGTTAATAGTTACGACATAGAAAACCCAAAAAAATCGAAATATTTGAAAATTTTGAAAAAAGAAGCATATAATTGCATTTCTCATATTCATGTCATTAAGATCGTGTCTTAGAGCATATAGGATGCAATTGCATAGGGGAACGATGATTAGATTGCCTTGTAAGCGGCTAATGCTTAGGGAACCAACAGAAAATCTTGTTAGTTGTATCATGTACCTTGAGCATAAGCGAAAAAATGGAAAATCCATAGCTAGAACTCCCCCTTTTGAAAGTTTCTCTAAGTAAAACCGACTTGACAACACATTTGACTCTAGAGAACTTGAACCTTGAAATTTGGCATTGTTTTTCTCCCTATGGGATTTTAATGCTTAACGGTGGGTAATCATAAACATTTGGATCAAGAACCGTATTTTTACCACTCTTTTTTGTTGATCCAAATGGCCATCTTCATCATGAAGATGATACCCTTCCCTTGACCATTAACCATTTACTTCTAGACCCTCATTGATTTCATTTGAGCGGGACCTTTTCTTGAAAGTGTGCACATGTGAAAATGCTTTTAAGTAGAAGGACGACAAGGAAAAAGCTTCCTTAGGACTAGTCTCGATTTAAGACTAGTTTAGATAAGGAGGGCAAGTAGATTTTCAAAGATGAGCTAAGTGTTTTGGGATGGTGGTTATGAGAAGAGAAATTGAAAAAGAGAGGAAGTAAAAGAAATAGCACTCTAAGTTGGAAAGAAAGAAGAATTAGTCTAGCTCTAAGAAGATTTAAAGAAGGTTAAAAGTCCACAAAAAAATGAAAAAGAAAAGAAATAAAGAATAGAGAAAAAATGTTTGTGGATTGTATTTCTAAAGAAAGAGAAGAGCTAGAAGTAAATGAATCCTTAGAGTGTTATGTGAAAAAGAAAAAATAGGAGTTTGAGCTTTAAAGAAGAGACATGAAAAGAAAGAAAAAGCTTGATTGTGGTTGGGAGTAAGAGATGTTTTGCTTTTGGGTAGAGTAAGGATGTACAAAAGGGTTTGGGGACTTTAGTGGAAGCCAATTCTTTGTAAGTGTCAATTGTTAGTCTCTCCCTTGCTTTTACACAATGTCTCACACTACTCTTTTTATGAGTGAACCACTAAAGTCTTGAGTTTATGAAACCTCCTTGATTAACACTTCTTAACCTTTTCTCACCAAGCCAAACGGTTTTGATTCATTGTCAATAGTGAGACCGCATTTAGTTGAATATGAATGAATTTTAAAGATTCAATGAGTTGATAGTATGAGCTTGCCTTAGTCTCAGAAATAAGAATAACTAGGGGATTGGAAAGGTTATGACGAAGTACAAAAGACTAGACTTGACTCTCGCTATATGCTACATCTCTCTAAGGATATTGTTTGGGCACCCTTCGTATAACCCTTAGGCTATGAGTTCCCCCACTTTCTAACCTCTTTCTCGGGCTTAGATTCTTACTCATTGCTTGAGGACAAGCAAGATCCTAGTCCGGGGGAGTTGATGTTATCGTATTTTGCATATTATAGCTTATTATTTAGTTGAGTTTTATTTGCATTTTAGAACTTTTTAGATCACTTCAAGTCATTTTCGAGTCTTGATTAGGAAAGATCATATAGGAGTCTTAGAAGTTGCATTTATACATACTTCTCCTCCTTTCTACCCCATTTTAGGTCACCTTGATGATCAACGGATGAACCGGGGGACTCGGAAGCAAGAACGGACAACTTTGGCACCTTCAAATGAGTATGGCGGTCAAAAGGGTTCGGCTGGCGGTCTGCACCACCAAACCAGACCGCCACCCAGCTACAAAACAAAGCTGGCGGGCCGAGGCACTCTGGCTGGCGGTCTGCACCACCCTCCTAGACCGCTAACAGCTTCTATTTTCACTAAAAACATGGGTTTGACCCGGTTTGTCCCATGTCTGTTGGAACCGAAATTCTCACTGTCAATGTTATGTGGTTCACGGACTCTGTTAGCCAAAGATCAACAGATCGAGACAGCGAATTAGCGAGTTATTGAGCAAAAAATACGAAAGTCAAACTGCGAAGATGATAAAACAAAAATCGTAAGAGAGTTAGACAACAAAATACGAAACACGAAATATATTGCGAAGTGATATGAATTAACGATGAACGAGAGACATGATTCGTAAGATAGATTAACGTAAGCGAATACAAAGTGAAAAAGAGAACGGAACAAAGTATGCAGAAAGCGTAAACCGAGAGCGATTCGACAGACAC
>OVAN01001433.1:0-41095 GCA_900406275.1 Anastatica hierochuntica
TTGTAGTGGGTATAGGTGAATAGACCTCCGTCACGAGAGTGAGTTGGTTGACAAAGAAGGGATCCTTGACCGAGGAATAGCTTTAACTGTTTAATAAAGTCTTAGGAAAGTCATTACTTGCTTAGATTGAACCCAAACCAATGGCCACTATCTTGAGATCCACTTTTCTCTTATTGCTTACAAGTTATTTACTTTGTGCTTTGTTTATTTCCTTTTACTNAACTTATCGCCTTTCTCTTATGCACTTGTTCATGATTGCCACTTTACTAAGGATAGATCTAGTAGAGACTTTTGTCACCTCTTACGAGGTTACTCCCTATACTAGTTTTTCTAGTGTCATTCTCTTTGTTTAAGCTCTTCTAAACTATTCAATCCTTGAACGATATCTTCCTTACTGCAACTAGACCCCATTAATCTTGCAGGCTAGAAGCGGTTGTTAGGTGATTATAAATATTAAAATTCGTCTCCCAACAGTCGACCATGGGTGATAAGACGTCGTACGTGTCTAGTCGCCCATGGGGGACTAGACGTTGTATGTATCTAGTCGCCCATGGGCGACTAGACCTTTTCGAGAGTCTAACCGCCCACGGGCAACTAGCACGACTAGCCGTTGTACGTGTCTAGTCACCCATGGGCGACTAGACGTTGTACTTTACTAGTCGCCCATGGGAGACTGGACTTTTCCTAGAGTCTAGTCGCCCATGGGAGACTGGACTTTGCCGAGAGTCTAGTCGCCTATGGGCGACAAGATGTTGTACTTATCTAGTCGCCCATGGGTGACTAGACAATTCCGAAAGACTATTCGCCCATGGGCGACTAGACGTTGTACGTGCCTAGTCCCCCTTGGGCGACTAGACGTTGTACGTGCCTAGTCGCCCATGAGCGACTAGACTTGGCCGAGATTCTAGTCGCCCATGGGCGAATAGACATTGTATCTGTCTACTCGCCCATGTGCGACTAGACTTTGCCGAGAGTCTAGTCGCCCATGGTGGACTAGACGTTGTACGTTGCTGAGATTTCCCCTGCGAGTAGTTTTGTCGTTAGTCTTGCTCCAAGAACCTTGCAGTTTGCAGTGGAGTGACCTTCCGTTTGGTTAAATTTGCAGAAGGCGTTCTCGTCGTATGATCTGTTCCGCGTCCAAGTGTTCTCCGACGTCCTGCCTTGTTCAGACATGGATTTTATGGCGTAGTTATGTGCCCCCTGGACATCTTCTCCATCGTGATGTACATACTTCTCGTTACGAGGGATCTTCTTTTTCGCTTTTGTTCTAGAGTTAAGTCTTTCGAGGGTACCTTTGCTGGTTTGTTTTTTTGGGATAGAACTTTCATCTCTTCTTCGATGATGATGAAGTCTGTAACCTTATAAAGTGCATCCTTAGTAGTGCGTGGTTTTTCGAGAGCTATCAATTTCCTGAATTTCGATTTATACCAGAGGTTTTTCTTAGCGCGTCTACTGCCATCTTGTCACTGATCCTACTGACTCTCGATATTACTATCTTGAAATTATTCATGAAATATTGGAGAGATTCATCTTCTCTTTGAGATAGACTCCATAGATCGACGTCGAAATTTTCTATGCCCATAAACATGAATTAGTATTTGAGAAAATCCAAGGAGAGTTGACGGAAACTTCTGATGGAGTTTCGTTTTAGACAGGAGAACTATTCGAGGGCCGCCCCTTGGAGATGCTCGACACAAATGTGGCAGAAACCAACGTCTTTTTTGCCTTCCTGGAGCTTGGATCTCACCATCGCGATCTGGAAATTCTACAGGTAAGCTTTCGAATTGGAGGTTCTGTCATACATTGGGATTTTTACCTTCTCGAGATCCGAGACTCTGGTGTTGGTTATACGAGCAGTTAATTGAGTTTACCGATCAGTGATGGATCTGGGATTTTACCGTTTTAACCTCTGCCGCCGTTTTTGCGATGTAGTCACGGAGATCGCGAATCTCGTCGAGATCGTCCCTAGTCGTTTTTCGAGATGTTCACCGTGTACTAGGAACGGCTTTGGCCTGCTCCTCGGCTTGTTTCTCTTGCTCTACCCATAAGATATTTTGTTCTTCTTCTATCATGGGTTTGTTAAGTTGAGAGTCTTTCCGTGTTGTGCGACCCTTAAACCTTCTTGGGTGTATGTCAACGTCTTCATCCGTACAATCAAATTGATCGCTCAAGTCAAGCTCGATTCGCTCAACTTTGTTTTCTTCCGATTCCTTTTTGTGATATCGAGGGTCTTCCCCGTTGTTCCGCGCCGCGACAGGGGTTCTTACATCGGTGTTTTGTCTTGATGGATTTTCCTGCGCGTTCTGGAGTAAGCCAAGCGGAGTGGTAAAGTCGAGTCTTGTTTCGCGGAGTTTGGTAGCTCTGTGTGGAAGAATAGTTATTTTCCTAACGGTTAGTGTTTCAACAAATTTATCGAGAGAGCTAGTTAGTTTGTCTTGTTCGGCCGACTTCTTTTCAAGAGTCGAGAACATCTTTTTGATCTCCTCGAACGCCACGGTGTTGGTGTCTGCGTTTACCGCAGTGTTGTTCATTGTCGGAGTGTTTTCAGCATCGTTATTGGCATTGTCTCCGACACGAACTGGTTGATTGTTTTGTTCGTCTGTAGTTATATTTGATATAGCGTTTTACGGCTGCAAGTAAGATTGATACGTACCCTGAACGAATAGGCACCCTCCTTCTAGCGCCAAACTGTGGGAACCAAAATTGGCACTGTCAATATTCGTAATCGAAGAAAAGCCAAGAAACACTAACTTTCTTTGAGGTTATGGATTTCTGCTAAACCAAACAACGACATATCAAAGTACGAAATAATAGACGATGAAATCAACGTAGAGCAATAGAGATCTTATTCCGAATCTACGTTGAGAATAACAACCAGAGATAAGTCGTGGCCGCGAGGCTGTTGACGAGTATCCTAGTTCTAACAGCATAAGACTTGTACACCTAGTTGAGACGCCACTAGCTAACAAAAACGAAAATAAACCTAAATGCTCTAAGTGTAGATTGTGAAGAACTTTTTCTCTATCTTCTCATTCTTCTCCTTAGCCTCTCTTATATATACCTTCGTAGGTTAGTCCGGTTTCCTTTTCCACCTTAGATTTGAGTATATCCATCCGCAGAAATAATCCTTTTTTTAAGAATATTCCTTATCTTCACGATTTTTCTATATTTATCTCCTGACTTTAACTTTATCACGTTTTCCATTTATCTTTCACAAAACTCGGGTAAATCGTTGGTATAGTTGGGCTCATTCTCGTCCCGGAATTGCAAGGGGACTTTTCTCGCGTTTTAGGCCTTCCTGGGCCGTTTTGCGACTAAGTGATTTCTACGATTTCTCTTAGAGAAATTGTTCTTTGTACGATTACGCAGTAATGGTTTCGCGAAATAATAATACCAATCATAGAGTTAAGACAATGTCAGTGTTCGAGTTAACCGTTATCGTTTTATATGATTGATACGAAGTTTTTACGAAAAGAACAAGTCTTTACGATTATTATCACAAAACTTTAACTGAAACTCCAATCGAGACGAAACAAGAGACAATCGAACCTAGATTGGAAGGAGAAGATGATCAAGAAGACATGGTCTAGTCAACCGTGGGTGACTAGACGTTGTACGTGTCTAGTCGCCCATGGGCGACTTGACTTTGCTGATAGTCTAGTCGCCCATGGTTGACTAGATGTTGTACTTTTCTAGTCACCCATGGGCGACTAGACGTTGTACTTGTCTAGTCTCCCATGGGCGACTAGACTTTGCCGAGAGTCTAGTCACCCCCGGGCGACTAGACGTAGTACGTGTCTTGTCACCCATGGGTGACTAGACGTTGTACGTGTTTAGTCGCCCATGGGCGACTAGACGTTGTACGTGTCTAGTTTCCCATTAGCGGCTAGACTTTGTCGAGAGTCTAGTCGCAAATGGGCGACTAGACGATATACGTGTCTAGTCGGCCATCGGTAAGTAGACTTTGCCGAGAGTCTAGTCGCCCATGGGCGACTAGACGTTGTACGTGTGTAATCGCCCACGGGCAACTAGAATTTGTCAAGAGTCTAGTCGTCCACGGTTGACTAGACGTTGTACGTGTCTAGTTGCCTGTAGGCGACTCGACATTGTCGAGAGTCTAGTCGTCAACGAGCGACTAGACTTTTCCGAGAGTCTAGTCGTCCATGGGCGACTAGACATTGTATGTGTCTAGTCGCCTATGGGCTACTAGACATTGTACGTGGCTAGTCGCCAATGGGGGACTAGACGTTTCCGAGAGTCTAGTCGACTATTGGCGACTACACATTGTACGAGTCTAGACGCCCATGGGTGAATAGACTTTGTCGAGAGTGTAGTCGCCCACGGGCGACTAGACGTTGTACGTTTCTACTCGCCCATGGGAGACTAGACTTTTCCGAGAGTCTAGTCGCCCATGGGCGACTAGACTTTGCCGAGAGTCTAGTTTTCCATGGGCGACTAGAGTTTGCCGAGAGTCTAGTCTCCCATGGGCGACTAGACTTTCCGAGAGTCTAGTCGCCCATGTGCGACTAAAGTTTGCGAGAGTCTAATTGCCCATGGGCAAGTAAACTTTGCGATGAGTCTAGTCGCCGTTGGGCGACTAAACCTTGCTCGTGTTTCCCTAGCGATGCAATTATCTGAATTTTACGGTGATTCCTTATCTCATCGAAACTCGTATCTTGAGATCTTTTGGGAGTTATCCGGAGGTCTTGAGCGTTGATTTCGATTTTACCGATTTTGACCCCATCACCCATATACATTAGAAGGCTCAACTCTCGTTTGTTGCCTATCTAAACATGTAAATGATAATGTTCGTAAAGCCCTTCTAGCCATGTAGCACCTAGGTAACATCCACTCCCATGGGCCCAAGTGAAAGGCATAGATCTTGTTCTCTCAAGAATTTCATCGAACAGTTTCTAGGCGTCTATGCGCAAGCAATGAACTTTAAAGAACTAAGCAAGATCTAGTAGGTGCCAAAATACAGCCTAATCATCCATCGCAACCCTAAATCTAACACTGGCCTACTATATCTCAAGATTCAAGAAGGATCTACTCATTAAGAGTCATGGAAATACAAATACATAGATTGGGATTTTGAGCTCCCAAGTTTTTAGAAATAGATCTAAAAGAAAGAGATGGAAAAAAGAGATCCAAATCCACTCAAAGTATTAAAAGTAGTTATTATAAGATTTTGATCTCAAAGATATTGTAAAAACTTAGAAGATAAACAAAGATATGTTCTTGGTTAACATAAGAGGGAATTTATACTAAAGAGGGGAAGTGTGGGTGCCCTAGAAGCCCTTTTTCGCGTAAAAGTGCCCTACCGTTGCCCAAAAGTAGGTCAGTGTCGACATTAGCTCACCTTTGTAGCACAGATCCCAAATGAGGGATTTGTCTACCCAAAGTGGGTTGTTGTCGACCTCCAGGTCGACAGTTGCTCACTTTGGCAGTTTGTGGCCTCTTCTTCAATCCTTTGATTGCCCCAATTGGTTCCATCTTCTCCCGTAGCATTTGGTCCTATTTTTCTTGATGTCATAGCTCCAAATCCACCTTGAATCCAGCTCTAGAGTATCCATGAATCCATCTCAAAGTAGTTTATACAAATGCAAAGAAATGACATGCAAATAGAATATGGTCATACACTAGACTCTAGACTCAAACTGATGCATTCTAAGAGTTATATGCAATAAATACAACCTAAATGTGGATGAAAGAAAACTAAAATGAACCAAAATATGTAACAAAAGATGTACACAAATATGTGGTGATCCTGGTCCGTTACACTTTTGCTATGTCTAGGTTTTTCAGAGGCGTTAGTTTATAACCGGATTTTCTTCAAGAAGAGTAATTAGGTGCTAAATTGCACTTTTGCTGAAAATCAATTTTTATTCTAGACTTTTTTTTGCGTATTGGAAAATAAACAAAAAAACCTGGAAATAAGTAAGGTCAAGACCACAAGTAAGGGTCCCATGGTCTGTTGGACACCATTGAATAGGGGTGATATTACCGTATTTTGCCTTTGGCATGAGGTTAAGAATGTCTCCGGCTCCGAGCCTTGCCCCCCCCTCCCCAGCCGGGTAATTGGCATTGGAGCCCAAGGATTGTCTTCTTGGCAGAACGATCCCATAGAGATTTCCATGGCCATCGCCTAGGGTCTATGTTGCAGAGCTATGGTCCTTAATTTCGTGTGGTAGCATGAGCGAGCGAGATCTTGATCTCCTTTTATCTCCTTTATTTCCCACGTAGATGGGAATTTTAGGGCCTGGTGCATAGTTGATGGTATTGCTCAAATGTCGTGTAACCATGATCTTCCCATGATGACGTTGTACGCTAAGGGGCAATCCATGATAAAGAACTTGGTTCTGTGATTGATGCCACCTGCATAGACCGATAGAGTTATTTCCCCAATATTTTTTTGGCCTCACCGTGAAATCCAACTAGGGGAGTAGACTTCTTGGTGAATTTAGTTTCCTCTAGCTCTAGCTCTTTAAAGGTATTGGCCAAGACTATATTAGTTGAGCTATCGTTGTGGATTAATATGCCCTTCAGAAGGTAGTTTACAACTTTCAAAGATATCACCAACGCATCATGTTGCGGAGTCAATACTTCCTCGTCGGCGTTAGCATTGAAGCTTATAGCGCCATCTCGGTAATCTTCATTTATCCCCATTGAATCCATCTCTCGCTGAGCCTTGGAAGCTTTAGTACTCCTCTTGGTGGTAGAGATCATCACTCCGCTCACCTCTGACCTACCAGTATAAAGTTGATGATGCGATCTTGCCTTGGTGAACTGGATTCTACTCTCGTAGGCGTATCACACTTGGTTTTCTCATTCATGAGGGCCTTGGCTTTATCAGAGAGGAATTCTCGAAGATACCCCTTCCTTAGTATCTAATATACTTTGAACCTTAATTAGATGCAATCCTCCGTCAGATGGTCATAGTCACTACGAAATTTACACCACTTGGACGACTCTCTTTTATAGTGTTGATTTCGTATCTTTAGTGGCCACTTGACCTTCCTTGGCAGATGTCCCAATTGCCCCATTATCTCTACGGGGGTTTTCACCATGTTGGACATGTCAGGCCAGGGCTAGGCACGTAATTTTAATGCTCTCCTCTTGCTAAGATTTTTGGCAAGGATTTTCCATTGCCCTTGGTGGAAAGGGTGGCTCCCGCTCGAGGGTTAGACCTATCTTTGTTGCGCACTTTCTCGTGTGTGGCGGCCTTGGAACCTCACTTGTGAGCCAGCATGGTCTGGTGCACGTGTTCTTCTTCCCACTTCATCTGCACACTACCTTGGAAAGAACATCTTCCAAGGTATGGCATGGATATTTGGTGAGCTCTTTGTCGAGGTCACTATCGACTAGTAGCCCTTTTCTGAAGGCGAAGATTGTTGTTGAGACGACACAATTTGGGACTGCCACCTTCCCTTTGTTGAAACAATGAATGTTATTTTTAAGGCCTTTACCTTCGGATTGTGTGATGTGGTAGAGATCATATGATGTTCGTCGCAAGGTGTGGCTGCTAGCGAATTTTTCAACGAAGCTACCTGTTAGTGTTGCAAAGGAGTCGATTGAGCCGTTGACTAGATTTGAGTACTGAGAGATATGCATTTTAGGGTCTAAGGTTCCTTCGTAAAATGGTATTTATGGCCAGGTGAATAACTTTGGTATTTCCCGTATGGCAATGGCGCTGGTAAATAGAGTATCCACGTTGGAGTTTGGAGTTCGTGATTATCAGTGGAGACACCCCTGGTAGGCGCTTGATCATGTTCTCCATGGCTTCCAGTCGTGCCATTAGCAAGGCTTCTAAACCTGCAGCCTCATTAGTGCTTCCTTCGTGATATTTTCCAAGGCCAACCAGATGGTGAGAGCCTGGTGTCGCGTAAGGTCTGAGCTAGGAGTCTAATGTACCCGTGCCTCCCTACCGAATTTTGCCGGTGTCTCTTCTAGTGACTGCACTGGTGGAACCCTCTTCTGAAATTTGACATATCTCTCTGCGTCATCTTTAGTATTTGAGACTTGAATGTCTCTCTGCCGCCAAGGTTTTGAGAGTCGCCTTTTCCTCTTCCAGCTCCTTCAACCAAGCCTCGTTCTCTTTCTGCTTTGCAATTATAGTCTCAATTTCTTGGATTTTTTCCGTGTAGCCTCTTCTGTAGCGATAACTACGACATCCTTTTACAGAATCATAGTTGCATCGTCAGACATTGATTCGTGGCTGGTAATCTTCTTTGTTTACGAAGAGCTGCTTGATTCACTCATGCTTTCTTTTATTCTTGTTGATATCTCTTGCCTCCTTCTAGCACCAAACTGTTTAGGGGTTTTTTGGATGATTCTTTTAAAGAGAGAAAACAAGAACAAAAATGCAAAGCGATCTCTTTATTGATGTATAAGATAATCGATTACAATGAGTTAATTCTAAATAAAAGTTAGTATCCCCTCGAAGTAGGGTTCTTCCCCTTGTATTTATAGTATTCGAATAAGAGTAATTCAATATTTTTTATAGATAACTTTTAGTTTCGATTCTATCTTAACAAAAAGAAAATTTCCGTTATTCGATAAGGCAATAATCTTTATCTCTAAGATTTAAATCTTTAAAGGGGAATATTTGTGTAGTCATGGCTCGTGGCCATGGTGTAATGGTGTGTCCTTAGCTAAAGCCTTGGTTTATATGTCATGCTAAGGAGGTTATTTATGTGCCTTTGATCTAGCTATGGTTAGGCCCTAAGCGAATAAAATTACCCCAACATAAGTTATAAATTTAGATTCTAATTTGCTCAATACGGGTGCTTATTACATAAGTTATAAATTTAGTTTCTTTCTATTATTACCATATTATTAACACATCTTATTTTATCTATATATAACACGTGTTCAATTCTAATTAACTCATAAAAAAAGAATAGTAAGTAATTTTTTGTTTGGCTCTCTTCCTCTCGGTTATTTATTGTGGCTTTAATTGTTTGTGTAACATCCCTATCCCGTTAACTCGGGACCTATTCAAATAGAAAGTTAATGCTGTATAGTTGTTAAAGTCACCAGAGTAGAAACTAGTTTTTACTACGTAACATGTGTTCAAATCCACATTTTTGTGTTTTTAACCCTTTTAATTTTAAAAAGCCATTTTTCTTTTTTTTATTTAAAAGTCGCATATCGGAAATGTAAGCTTTCCTCATTTCCTTCCTCCCACTCTAAACAGAACCCTTCCCTTCCCAGCTAAGCGTATTACCGTTTTTCCCTGGTCCCGAGTTTCTTTTTTGGGCAGTTTCCGAATAAGGCAGGTTTCACTATTTGGCAACTTCCAATTTAGGTAAGTTTCCTTCTCGAAAAGGTTTCTCTTTTTGGTAGCATTTCGAATAAGGCAGGATTTCATACATGGAAAGATCCATTTTGAATGTTTTTGGAGTAAGGTCTAACCTCTGATTTTTTTGGTCCAGGTTTCCCTTTAATAACGAAGCTCGTAAGTCATTCAAACCAGGAGTTCGTAGTTGGGAAAGTCTATGTCCCAACGGTGCTTCAGGCGGAAGCAGTTCAAGCTGGGGTAAGAGTGACGGATGATCAACATGAGATAAGAAGGATGACAGAGGATCATCAGGGGGGTCAAAACCCAGGAGAAGGATCATCGGTCAAACAAGCCTCGAGTTCATCTGTGTGGCCAAAGTGAGGAAGTTTTTGGTCTCCTCTGCATTCTTCTTTAGTTTATCATCGTTAGTCTAGGGTTAAACTCGAAAATCAATGTTGAGCTATAGTCTCGACATCTAAAAGCTATGTACTATGTAATGAATTAAAAAAAGAATTATACGCCTAATTGCGATTGCTTGTTGGGTCGCTAAGACGACCCTTGACTAGAACCTGTGTGAACACTTAAGTCCCCAAAATGACTACGTCTAGATTGGTATTGCTTGAAAATTAGGTAAGAATGATTCTAGGTGAATATTAATATGGTGATGTCATTATGTGGTTGGGTAGTCGCCTATCCATTTTACATGTGTTGATGAGATCATAGAAAGCGCCAAGGAAGAGGAGCTCGTAGATGAGGATGCATTCACCATGCTGAAGGGTCCCATAACTTAAGCCAAAGCAAGCAGTTCAAGGAGGCAATTGGAGGGATGCTCGAGCATGCATTGAATCAAGGAGAACATATTTTTCGAGCTGAAGAAATATTTTCCTAAAAATATTTAACCACAATTCAAGCCGACTAAAGTTCAAGATGATTAACGGTGAGCAAGTAGCTTGTGTGTACTCTTTTTACCTTGTCTGATTTTATGGATTTTCACCATAAGGTTTTCAACGAGGCCACAAGTTTACTTAATAATCACTCATTCATTAATCCTGTACAAAGACCAGCAAATTGCGCCAATTCTTCTTATTTTAAACTTAATATCTTTCATTCAAACTTAGAGTTTAATATCTGGTTTTAATTATTTTTGTTTTTCTAGGACTTACACATGTACGAGTCATTTAATTCTCTTTCTCTTCTCATTTCTTTTTATAATGGACGAAACTTCCTTGTAGAAACTAAGCCAATTTCAATCAAAATTTTCTTAAGATTTTTTTCTTCTCGTTTGTGTGTAATATCCAACGATTTTTTATCAGACTTGGTGGTGTGTAATATCCATTCAAATCGGTTCTTGGAAAATCAAGAGTCTTTTACAACTTTTGTATGACAATTTGGTCCATCTCCCTTGTCTTTGATAGCTACATGGCTTATCCCTCTCTCAACCGTTCTAGACTCCTGAACCTTGGAGGATCATATCAATTGGTATCAGAGCCACTCTAGTAGTTGATTTTTTCTGTTTCTTATGGAAATTTCTTTGTTCGATTTTGTTGAGGAAAGTAAATGTTTGTATTCGAAAATACAGTTTTGTGTTTTGCGATTTTTGTTGAAAAGTTTTTGCAATCTAGAACTTGTTTTAGGTTGTTAAATCATCATGGAACATAAACTGTTTTGGTTTTTTTAATTTCAGAATCGCATTAAAGTGTTAAAAGTCAATATTTTAAGTTCTATAATTGTTCTGTTTTGGAGAATCGATATTTTTCTTTAGAATTAGTTATTGTTGTGTGTTTTGTTGTATTTCAGGATATCATGACGGGAAACAATTATGAGGAATCCCGCGTTCCGGATAAGTTATATACTAATGCAATACGTAGAATATTTACCGATTCAACACAGAAATTCATAGCTAAATTAGATGAAATACGTAGAATATTACAACAACTTTAAAAAAACTGCTAACTTGAGGCGTGACATTCAGAAAAGATAAGAATAGAATCAAAAATAACAAGAGAACTTTCACCAAAACAAGGTCAATAACTACTACTCTGTCCACAACATCTCCTCGAAATTTAGTCAAAGAAGGCATAAACGTGTGGGAAAAGACTGAGCTGAACTTGCTGGTCTCTAACTTAAGATTCCACCATTTCACATCAAAGCTGACCCATATTTATATTTGGAATGGGAGAAGAAAATCGAGATTTTCACCAAGAGAACTTTCACCAAAACAAGGTCAATAACTACTACTCTGTCCACAACATCTCCTCTAAAATTAGTCAAAGAAGGCATAGACGTGTGGAAAAAGACTGAGATGAACTTGCTTGTCACTAACTTAAGATTCCAAAATTTCACAGCAAAGCTGACCCAGATTTATATGTGGAATGGGAGAAGAAAATCGAGATTTTCTTTGGTTGTCAACATTACCCCGAGCACAAGAAGGTTCAAGTGGCTTTTACGGAGTTCTATGGTTATGGATTGAGATAGTGGGATCAGCTAGTGACGTCAAGAAGATGTAATGGAGAGAACCCTGTCGAGACTTGGAAAGAAATGAACACTGTAATGCATAGACATGTTATTCCAAGTCATTACCACCATGAGCTTCTTCAAATAGTAAGAAAGCTTAATCAAGGAAAACGATCAGTTGAGGAATTCTTATGATATGAGCTAATATTTCAGAAGATCGCGAAGCTACAATGTCTCGGTTCATGAGAGGAATGAATAGAGATATTCAAGAAAATTTGGGCTGCAAAATTATGTCGATTTGGATGAGATGGTTCACAAAGCAATTCTGCTCGAGAGAAAAAACACAAAAGAAAGGTGCAATCCTAATCATGTTATGGAGCTAAAAAGGCGAACTATTTCAAGGAAGGAAAAGAGCGCTTTCCATTGGATCACAAACCAGCTCCCACACCCTTGGATCTTCTTCATATAACAAATCCCAAACTTCATCCTTCCCCAAACTCTCGTAGACTTTTTCTTCTCGAATTCTACCATTTTTCTATGGTTCCCTTTGGTAAATCGTACAAAAAAATCATTGTCATTCTTGGTTTTAAGCATTGGGTAGGAGACTCCTTCATCAACTCTTTTCAAAAGGAGCTCTTTAGTATCAAAGTCTATTAAAGCTCTGGTAGTTATGAGGAATGACGTTCCTAAGATCAGTGGGAATCTGTCTTGGTTAGACTTAGTATCCACAACCACGAAGTCACACAGAACAAGAGTGTTGTTGACCTTCAGCACAATGTTCTCTAGCCTTCCTATAGGAGTCATTTTAGATGCATCCCTTAGTAATATGGGATCTGCTCCTCTCTTGATCTTGTATTGAAATCCAAGTTCTTTCACACGGTCTAGTGAGATGACATTCAAACTAGCACCGGTGTCCGCCAAAGCATTCTCAAAATGGTAATCCTTAAGAGCACATGGAATTATAAACATTCCTTCATCATTGCTCTTCTCTATAGCCTTTTCAATAGCTCTAGTTTAGGGTATGAGAGTGTGAACTTAAGAACTAGAAGACTCAAAATGCGGAAGTCTTCCTTTTTCACCTCTTCTCCTTTAGGCATATGCCTAGGAATCTTTTCTTTTTTCTTAAATGCCTCTTTCCTTGAGACATTTGGTTTCTATTCTTCCTTGAAGCTTTATCTTCCATGAGCTTCCTTGCAAACTTCTGCTTTAGTAGTCTCACTTTCAAACAAAGTCTCTTTCTCTTCTTTCTCAATCTTGACATCTCCTTTAGGTTAAGGAGTGTCCTTCATCTCAAGCTCCTTTCCAATTGGGGCACTTGTTTCTTCAATTTCAAGGTCAAATTCGGCATGACCTTCCTTATCAATCGGGTTTCTAACCAATTCCACATTGAAGCATTCAACAATCTCATAAAGAGGATTCAAAGATAGATTCTCAAAATCATCAATAATCTTCTCCTCTTCAAGAGTAAAGACAATATCGTCCCATGATTGAGGAGTGTTATTGATTTCTTCTAAAAAAGCATTGCAAAAGTCCTTGTTGGACTCTCTTTTCTGTTTAGCTACTCATTTTCCAATACGATCCGAGATCACTTGCAGGAGTTAGGAATATATGACCTTAACATGTGAAGCAAGAGCTTCAAGCTTGATGTTCATGTCTCAGTATATAGATTATCTTCATATTCATCTCCTCAAACTTCTTGTTGAGCTCTGCCTTGGTCTCGTATTGTCCTTCCACTAGCTTCTTAAGTATAACATGATTCTCTTCCTCATTGGTAGGACAAGTTTGTTGTTGAGGTTTTTGGTAGTAGCCTTGCTTTGATTGGTATTGGTACCCTTGTTGTTTAGTCTTGGGAGGATAGACTTGATCTCCACATTAGTGCTTCAGTAGGACAAGTTGTTGTTGTTGAAAGGCTTGTATCCTTGGTTGAAGGGTTTTTGATAGTACCCTCCTTGGACGTAGCTCACTCCTTGTTGGTTCTCAATCTTTTGTTCTTCGACTTCGGTATACGCAAAGTGAACACTTCTTCTTGTTTGTCGAATGAGCTTATGAACCATGTTACTAAGCTCCTTGATCTTGTCTTGCTTAGATCTCGTAATTCTCACCGTTCTATCATAATCGTCCAATTCGCAATTGTCGTTTTGGGCGAGATTGTCTATGAGTTTCTCTCTTTGATTGGCGGAAAGACTAGCAAAGCTTCCCATGGAAGCGGTGTTCAAGGCCAAGCAGTACTTCTCATGGATACCTCTATGGAAGATTTGAAGTAGGTGGCCCTTGGTGATACCTTGGTGAGGAAAACTCCTTATGTACCCATTGAAGCGGTCCCAAGGTTCATAAACAGACTCCATTTTTCTTTGTTTGAAGGTAGAGATCTTATTCCTTATCTTTGTCGTCGTTTGGGGTGAGAAGAACTTAGTGAAGAACCTCTTTTTACATTTGTTCCATGTTGTGAGAGAAAATGTCACAACGGTTTTCTCCCATTGAGATGCTTCGTCTCCTAAAGAGAATGGAAACAAAATCAATTTGATTATGTCCTCCGGCACCCAATTAATCTTTACCGTCCCAGTTAACCTTTCAAAGTTTTCCAAGTGCTCTAGAGGTTTTCTAACACAAGACAAAAGAATCAAGCGTTTTGGACCATATTAATCAAGCTTGACTTGATCTCTAAGTTGTTGTTGCGGATTTGTGGGGGTCTTATACCCATCCTTTCGCCATTAGTGAATAGCTCATCGCCTTCTCCAATCCTTGGTTCTTCTCTAGGAAAATGGAATGGACTGTTACCTTGGTCCTCTTTACCAACGAAATTCCCATAATATGGAGGGGGAATCGCTCTTGTTGAGGATTCTCCGTAGGTGGAGGATTCTCTTCTTTAACTTCTTGATTCGTACCTAACCTTCTTAGATGGGCTTGTCTTTCTGTAGCTCTTCTTTGTTTTGATTGTAGTCTTTCAATGAGTGTTGGATCAATGTCAAGAAGTCTTGTATTTGGCTTACTCCTTGACCTTGTTATCATGTACCTTCACAAATCAAAGCAAACCAACAAAAGAAAGTTAGAAACTTAAATGAAATAAGCAAAAGGATAAATTCTAGTCCTCGAAGTCTATAATTCTCTTTGAAGATTCTAGCCAAAGCCTAAATCCCTAATAACGGCGCCAAAACTTGACGTGAGCTCGGATTGGCGGTCAAAGTTTAAAATTTATAAACCTAAGCTTACTCGCAATCCCGCAAGAGAACGAGGTCGAGTTGTAGTACTTAAGGTATCATCCAAGGATTTAAAGGCTTGACTAGTAGAACCTAAACAAAGGAAATACACTAGATATCCTAGTGTGGGGGGAGTTGATTTAGATGGGGATTGTCACAGGTCTCCACTAAATCTAGCAACCAACAAGGCCAAACATAATTAAAAAGCATAAATAAAAGCAATAATTAAACTATCAACAAGTAAGAGCAAGAAAGGAGTGAACTTGGATACGATCAATAAAAAAGATATGATCTTGAGTTAATAGTTATGGGTCCACGGTCGATCTAGAGATGTAATGGACTTTACTAATGCTTTATTAGTTGATTGAAACTATTCATAGGCCAATGATCCTTCCTTAGTCGATTCACCCTCTCTCATGGCGAAGATCTATTCACCCATACACATTACAAGCTTTAACTCTCATTTGTTGCCAATCTAAACACGTAAGTGATTGTGTTCCTCAAACCATTCTAGCCATCTAGCACCGAGGTAAAATCCACTGTCATGGGGCCAAGTGAAAGACATAGATCTTGTTATTACAAGATTTTGATCTCAAAGATATTACAAAAACTTAGAACATAAACAAAGATATGTTCTTGGTTCACATAAGAGGGTATTTATACTAAAGAGGGGAAGTGTGGGTGCCCTAGAAGCACTTTTTCATGTGGGTAACAGAGCACCCAAATGAGGCATTTGTCGACCCAAAGTGGGCTGCTGTCGACTGGAGGTCGACAGCTTCTCTGTTTGGCAGCTTGTGGCCTCTTCTTCCACCCTTTGATTGCTCCAATTGGTTCCATCTTCTCCCATAGCATTTGGCTCCTCTTTTTCTTGATTCCATAGCTCCAAATCCACCTTGAATCCAGCTCTAGAGCCTCTATGAATCCATCCCAAAGTTGTTCCTACAAATGCAAAGAAATGAGATGCAAATAGAATATGTTCCTAAACAAGACTCTAGACTCAAACTCATGGATTCTAAAACGTATATGAAATATATACAACCTAAATGTGGATGAAACTAAGTTAAAATGCACCAAAATATGCAAGAAAATATGTACAAAAATCAGTTGTCCACCTGGTCCCTAACACTTCGGCTATGTCTAGGTTTTTTCAGAGTTGTTAGTTTATACCCACTTTTTCTTTAAGAAGAATAACTAGGTGCTAAATCGCACTTTTGCTGAAAATCAATTTTTATTCTGGACTTTTTTGCGTAGTGGACAAGAAACAAAAAAAAACTTGTAAATAAGTAAGGTCAAGATCACTAGTAAGGGTCCCACGGTCTGTTGAACGCCATTGACTAGGGGTCATATTACCGTATTTTTCCTTCCGCATGATGTTAAGAATGTCTCATGCTCTGAGCCTTACCCCCCAGCCTAGTAATTGGCGTTGGCGCTCGAGGATTGTCTTCCTGGAAGAACTATCCCGAGAGATATCCATTGCCATCGCCTGGGGTCTAGGTTGCAGAGCTATTGTCCTTAGGTTCGTGTGGTAGCATGAGCGAGCGCGATCTTGATCTCCTTTATTACCCACAGAGATGGGAATTTCAGGGTCTGGTGCATAGTTTATGGTATGGCTCACATGTCGTGTATACACGATCTTCCCATGATGACGTTGTACGCCACAGGGCAATCCATGATGAAGAACTTGGTCTTGTGATTAATGCCACCGGCATAGATATATAGAGTTATTTCACCAATAGTTTGTTTTGCCTCACCGCTAAATCCAACTAGGGGAGTAGACTTCTTGGTGATTTTAGATTCTTCTAGCCCTAGCTCTTAAAAGGTGTTGGCCAAGAGTATGTTAGTTGAGCTATCGTTGTCGATTAATATGCGCCTCATAAGGTAGTTTGAAACTTTAAAAGATATCAACAAGGCATCATGTTGCGGAGTCAATACTTCCTCGTCGGCGTTAGCGTTGAAGCTTATAGCGTTATTTGGGTAATCCTTATTTCTCCCCATGGCATCCATCTCCCGGTGAGCCTTGGCTGCTTTGGTACTCCGCTTGGTGGCAGATATCATCAATATGCTCACCTTTGACCCATTAGTGATAAAGTTGATAATGCGATCTTGCCTTGGCGAATCGAGTTCTAATCTCGTAGGCGTATGACACTTGGTTTACTCATTCATGAGGGCCTTGGCTTTATTAGAGAGGAATTCTCAAAGATACCCGTTCTTTAGTATCTCATTTACTGTGAACCTTAGTTAGATGCAATCCTCCATCAGATGGTCATGGTCACTAAGAAAGTTACACCAGTTCGACGACTCTCTTTTATAGTGTGGGTTTCGCATCTTTACTGGAAACTTTGACCTTCCCGGGCAAATGTCCCAATTGCCCACATTATCTCTACGGGGTTATCACAAGGTTGGACATGTCGGCCAAGGGCTAGGCACGTAATTTTAATTCTCTCATTTTGCTAAGGGTTTTGGCAAGGATTTTCCATTGCCCTTGGTGGAATGGTTGGCTCCCGCTCGGGGTGGGACCTATCTTTGTTGGGCACTTTCTAGTGTGTGGCGACCTTGGAGCTTGACTTATGAGGCAGCATGGTCTAGTACGCGGGATCTTCTTCCCACTTGATTGCACACTGCCTTGGAAAGAACATCTTCCATGGTATGGCATGGATATTTGGTGAGCTCTTTGTAGAGGTCACTATCGACTAGTAGCTCTTGTCTGAAGGCGGAGATGGTTGTGGAGACGACACAATTTGGGACTGCCACCTTCTCTTTGTTGAAGTATTTAACGTAATTTTTAAGGCTTTTGCCTTCACGATGCTTGATATGGTAGAGATCATGATTTGTGTCGCAAGGTGCGGCTGCTAGAGAATTATACAACGAAGCGACCCGTTAGCGTCGCAAAAGAGTCGATTGAGCCATTAACTGGATTTGAGTACTGAGATATATGCGTTATGGGGTCTGAGGTTCCACAATAAAGTGCTATTGATGGCCAGGTGAATCTCTTTGGTATTTCCCATAGGACGATGGCGTCGATAAAAAGTAGATCCGCATAGGCGTTTGGAGTTCTTGATTATCAGTTGAGTCACCTCGGGTAGGCGCTTGATCATGTTCTCCATGGCTTCCAGCCTTACCATTAGCAAGGCTTCTAGACTAACAGCCTCGTTAGCGCTTCCTTTGTGAGATTTGCCAAGGCCAACCAGATGGTGAAAGCCTAGGGTCCAGGTAAGGTCTTAGCTAGGAGTCTGATGTGCCCGTGCCTCCCTAGCGAATTTCGCCGGTGTCTCTTCTAGTGATTGCGTTGGTGGAACCCTCTTATTAAATTTGACACGTCTCTCTGCGTCATCTTTAGTATTTGATGCTTGAATGTCTCTCTGCCGCCAAGGTTTTGAGAGTCGCGTTTTCCTCTTCCAGATAATTCAACCAAGCCTCGTTCTCTTTCAGCTTTGTAGCTATCGTCTCATTTTCTTGGAGTTTTCCGTGTAGCCTCTTATGTAGTGTCAACTACGACTTCCATTTACTGAACCATTGTTGCATCGTCAGACATTGATTCGTGGTTGGTAATCTTCTCTGGTTCCGAAGAGCTGCTTGGTTCAGTCATGTTTTTCTTTTATTTTTGTTGATATCTCTCCCCTCCTTCTAGCACCAAACTGTTTAGGGGTTTTTTTGATGATTCTCTGAGGGAGAGAGAACATGAACAAAGATGCAAAGTGATCTCTTTATTGATGTGTAAGATAATCGATTACAATGACTTAATTCTAAGTAAAAGTTAGTATCCCCTCGAAGTAGGGTTCTTCGCCTTGTATTTATAGTATTCGAATAAGTCTAATTTCATATTTTTATAGATAACTTCTAGTTTCGTGTCTATCTTAACAAAAAGAAAATTTCCTTTATTCGATAAGGCAATAGTCTTTATCTCTAAGATTTAAATCTCTAAAGGGGAATATTCGTGTAGTCATGGCTCGTGGCCATGGTGTAGCGGTGTGTCCTTAGCTAAAGCCCTGGTTTATACGTCATGTTAAGGAGGTTATTTATGTGCCCTTGATCTAGCTAAGGTTAGGCCCTAAGAAAATAAAATTACCCCCAACAGAAGTTATAAATTTAGATTCTGATTTACTCAATACGGGTGCTTATTACATTAGTTATAAATTTAGTTTATTTTTATTATAACTATAGTATTAACTTATTTTATTTTATTTATATATAACTCATGTTCAATTCTAATTAACTCATAAAAAAGAATTGTAAGTAATTTTTTGTCTGGCTCTCTTCCTCTCGGTTATTTATTGTGGCTTCAATTGTTTGTGTAACATCCCTATCCAGCTAACATGGGCTCTATTCAAATACAAAGTTAACATTGCATAGTTGTTGAAGTCACCAAAGTAGTAGGTAGTTTTTACTACGCAACATGGGATCAAATCCACATTGTTGTGTTTTTAACCCTTTTAATTTTAAAAAGCCATTTTTCTGTTTTTCTAAAAGGTCTCACATCGAAAAGGTAATCTTTCCTCATTTCCTTCCTCCCACTCTAAATAAAACCCTTCCCTTCCAAGCTAATTGTACTATTGTTTTTCCCTGGTCCTGAGTTTCTTTTTTGGGCAGTTTTCGGATAAGGCAGGTTTCAATATTTGACTGCTTCCATTTTAGGAAAGTTTCCTTTTCGAATAGGTTTCTGTTTTTGGCAGCTTTCCATTTATCGAAGATTTTCATAAATGGAAAGATTCCATTTCGGTTGTTTTCCGAGTAAGGTCTAACCTCCGGTTTTCCTTGTCGAGGTTTTTCTTTACGAAGGTGGGTCATAAGTCATTCAAACCAGGAGTTCGAAGTTGGGAAAGTTTGTGTCCAAACGGTGCTTCCAGTGAAAGCAGTTCAAGATGGGGTAAGAGTAACGGAGGATCAACACGGGATAAGAAGGATGACAGAGGATTATAAGGGGGTAAAAACCAAGGAGAAGGATCATCGGTCAGCCAAGCCGCGAGTTCATCTGTGTGGCCAAAGTGAGTAAGTTTTCATTCTCCTCTGTATTCTCCATTAGTTTAACATCATTAGTCTAGGGTTGAACTTGAAACTTGATGTTGAGATATAGTCTACACATCTAAAAGCTATGTACTATGTAATGAATTAACAAAAAAGAATTATACGCCTTATTGTGATTGCTTGTTAGGTCGCTACGACGAGCCTTGGCTAGAACCTGTGTGAACACTTAAGTCCCCCAAACGACTAGGTCTAAATTGGTATTGCTAGAAAACTAGGTAAGAATGATTCTAGGTCTATATTAATACAGTGATTTGATTATGTTGTAGTGTAATCGCCTCTCTATTTTACAAGTGTGATGCACCCCGCTCTAGGGCTAGGGTCTCGGTGGGAGTGAGGATGGCTTTCCCCTGGGAGGGGGTAGCCTGATAGGAAGGTACCGATCTGGTTGAGTGCATCATCCAAGATGTCAGGATGGGGCCCCAGAGGACCTTACGAGATACCTGGTGCCTTAGGTCCTTGCAGCCTTGGCGGCTGGCGAGTCATTTCGTGCTCTGATCTAGGATGAGTAATATACTTGGGCGGTGGGATGGGCAGTGAGCGTGATGGCCTATGAGACCATGCTAGGAACTAGCTTGCTTGGGGTTTATCGGTAGTGCCTGAGTGATGAGTTTAGAGCTGGGGTTGGCTGGTCCGTGTAGATGCATGGTTACAGAAAGAGGTTTTTCAAAAAAAAGATTTTTTAATTGAGTCTTAGAAGCATAGAGAAAGAAGTTTTAAAAAGTTTTTCAACTTACTATGCTTGTCGGGTTTACTTGGTGTCTTGTTTAGGAATTTGAGTTTAGGTCTAGAGTTTCAAGGTTAAGTTGGTGTCGGGTGGGGCAGAGCCGAGTCTGGCCTTACAAGGTTGGCTTGTTTGAAAAACGACTCATCTCTCTCTCTTTTTCCTTCCTTTTCTTTTTGATGTTTCTATAGGTTTAGTGGTTTAGAAGTGGCAGTTAAATAACGGATTGGTGAATTTCAAAAAATTTTGCGATACTAGTTGGTTAATTGCGTTCCCTTGGGATAGGTTGCTGCAATTTGGTTGAGATTAAGTTTAAGTAAACTCTGTAACCTGTAGCATTGTTAACAACCAAATGCAGGCATTAGCCCTAGACACAAGTAAGAAAAAACTGTTTGGGTGTGCTTGTGAAAGGATAGGTTTCCGAATGAAAGGAAATCCAAGCTAATGTACAGGATTGGTGGTGCTTTTGATATCACTAATCGAATCAGTAAAGTCATCTACCAACTCGATGTGCGAGGTAAGTATAACGTGCTTTCTAGTTTCAATGTTTCCAAGCTGGTTTCATTTTATGGAGATGATTCTGATTGGAGGTTAAATCTTTCTCAAGTGGGAGGGAATGATGAGATCATGGAAAGCACCAATGAAGAGGAGCTCATAGCTAACGATGCATTCACAATTCTGTAGGGTCTAATAACTCGTGCCAAAGCTAGGCAACTCAAGGAGACAATTGGAGGAATGCTTGAGCATGAAGGGAATCAAGGCAAAGGATTTATCCGAGCAAAGGAAATAAATTCCAAAATATTATTTAACCACAATTCAAGTTGAACCAAGTTAAGACTGATTAACACTGAGCAAGTAGCTCGTGTGTAATCTTTTTTCCCTGTCGGATTTTATCCCAATGGATTTTCCCGATAAGGTTTTAACGAGACTATGAGTTTACTTACAAATCACTCATCCATTAATCCTGCACGAAGGCCGGCAAATGGCACCACTTCTTCTTATTTTAGACTTGGAATTTTTCATTCAAAGTTAGTCTTTAATTTCTATTTTTACTTAGTGTTTTTTTCTAGGACTTGTGCATGTGAAGTCGTTTAAGTCTCTTGTTCTTCTATATTCTCTTTATAATACATAAAATTCCCTTGTAAAAACTAAACAATTTTCCAATAAAAACTTTGTTGCGAATTTTCTCTTCTTGTTGGTGTGTAATATCCAGCAATTTTCTATCAGATTTGGTGGTTTCTAATATCCATTTTCAAATCTACTCTTTGAAAATAAATAGTTTTTGTAACTCTTTTACGAAAATTCGATCAATCTACCTTGACTTTGAAGCTTCATGGTTTTATAGCAACAAGGCTTATCCCTCTCTCAACCGTTATAAATTTCCGTCCCTCGGAGGATCATATCGACTGTTGTGGAGTTCAACAGATGAAGCCGTGGGAGAAGGGGGACGACTGAGGTAGAAGGCAAAGGCAAAGGGATAGTGATGAGAGTCGGACCAAGACACTTGATAAGGATTATTTGCTGGAATTCATAAAATTCTGATAATACAAAGATGATAGATCGAACCTTAGCGCAATCGATCCTCTACTCAGATTAATCAATCGCATGGCTGAACTTCATATCGACCGATCCAGAGCCCATATCGATTGATCTCAAAACAACAGGGCAAATCAATCGATCCAGGTGATCGATAAATCCATATATGTGACGAGATTTTAATTTTCTTTTTTTTATAATTATTTTGGATTTTCCTTTTATGTTCTAGATTCCTTTTCAGATTATGTCTTTAATATGATTTCCTTTTAATTTAAGGTTGTTTCTTTTCTATAAATCTTTTCAAACTCATTAGGAGAAAGACATCCATACTTTTTAATAAATTACTTTAACTTTTCCTATTTCAAAGAGTGATTCTCTTGAGTTCATTGCGAACTTGCTTTGCTATCAATTTGATATCTAAGCCCCTATTCAGTAGTATCATTTGTTAATCTATAAATACTTGTGTCGTCGTTCAATTGATTCCAAACTTCTACAACGTTTTCAAGGATTCTCACCAGTTTTGGATCTAACAATACTTTATTGAGGGATACACGAGGCAGAACCTGGAATCCACACCACCTAAATCTCTTTCAAGATTATCAATCATCACCAATTTCATAGAAGTCGATCTAGGGATCATATCAAGTGGTATCAGAGCTAATCGGGTTTTTGTTTCCTCTTTCCATCTTCTTTCTTTTCCATCAAAAGTTTTTGTTTTTCTTTTGGTCTCTTTCTTTTTCCCTGTAATATGAACCCCTAGTTTATTTTTCCGGAAAAAAAAATTTTAGAGTTCCTGAAATTTACTTTCCTTTAGTTTTTTCTTGTTATCTACTTCTAGTTCGTTTTATTTCCTCTTGTGTTCTTGGATATACATTCGGTGCTTCGTTTTGGGTAGGAATTGATTACTAATTGGATGTAAGTTAAATAAGAACTCTGTGAGAATCTTTCAATGAGGATCTTAAGAGAGTTTGAGGGATAAATACTTGAGAGAGACAATTGGTGAGGTTTTATTACTCATAGATTGTTGAGTTTAGCAGGGAAGACATGTCAGATACTAAGGATAAGGAGAACCCATCACAACCAACTATTCCAAATTTCCAAATGCAAGCATTGATGAGAGAGATGAGGAGAATGATACGGATTGAGATGAAGGTTATACATGAGAAGATTGATCAAGTCCATGATCAAATCCAAGAAGTGGTCGCCACATTAGAAGAGGTAGCACAACAGAGGCAGCAACGACTACCTAACCAGCGCCAACGAGGCCCAGCTCAGCAGATTGGCGGACTAGATGTGTATGATGAGGGAGTGGAAGATAATTCCAGCCAAAATGAATGTGATCCACCGCAAAACCAACAGAGGACAAGACAAGATGATTCTCTTAGCAGTCTGAAGACGGAGATACAACCCTTTCAAGGGAAGAGTGATCCTGACGCATACTTGGAGTGGGAGAAGAAGGTAGAACTGATTTTTGATTGCCAAAAATTCTTTGAGGCAAATAAGGTATGCGTAGCTGCAATCGAGATCTGAATTATTATATTAACTGGTGGGATCAATTGGTGACTCTGAGGAGGCATGAAGGAGAACCTCTTATGAATACTTGGGCCGAAATAAGGAGGATCATGAGGAAGAGATTTGTGTTGACTCATTACCATAAGGAATTGCATCATAAGTTGAGAAGACCTACTCAAGGAACTTGTAATGTGGATGAGTACTTCCAGAAGATGGAGTATATGATGATTAAGGCATACTTGGAGTAAGAATGGGAAGCCACTATGGTTAGGTTCGTTAGAGGATTGAACTGAGAGATACAAGATAAAATTGAACTGGAGGACTATGTGGAGATAGAAGAGCTTGTGCATAAGGAAAATTTGATCCACGAGCAAATCAGAAGGAGGACTACGCTGATATAGCCTTATGGGCTTCTTCTATGCCATCTTACTCAAAAGATAGTAAGCCAAGCTATTCCAAACACCGTTTTGACCAGAAGCCGAAGGAGGAAAGCAAGCTAGCTAGTTTGGGGCAAGGATTTATATGGGAAATTGTTGCACAAGGAAAAGGAAGTGCAAATTGAAACAGGGACATCCAATTCTTTAGGTGTCAAGGAAGAGGGTATTATATTAATGAATGTCCAAAGAAGAGAGGCATGATGTTGTTGGAAAATAGTGAGGTCGATACTGATGAAGAACAAGTGCTAGAATCTGAAATTGAAATCGAAGAAGATGCCATTAGGTGAAATTTGTTGTTGACGAGGAGGAGTTTTAGTGTATAGGCTCGTGAGAGCAATAAGGAACACCAAGAGAACCTGTTTTACACTCGTGGCAAAGTCCGAGATAAGGTACGAAGTCTCATTATAGATGGAGGTAGTTGCACTAACGTTGCTAGCTCTACAATTGTGTAGAAGCTTGGGCTAGAAAAAATGGAGAATCCTCATCCTTACAGATTTTAGTGGTTGGATGAATGAGTTTATATGAGGGTAGCAAAACATGTTCTTGTTCCATTGACGATAGGTCGTTATCAGGATGAAGTTTTGTGGGACATATTTCCTATGAGCGCATGCCACATTATGTTGGGGAGACCCTGGAAGTTCAATAAGAAGTTAATTAATGATCGGTATACATATTGCCATACCTTCCAGCACCATGGAAGGATGATCACACTCATATCCATGACACTATGACATATTTATATTTTACGGGTTTTTTATAAATTCTTTATTCGATAAAAATGGTGTTGTAATATGCATTTGGTTCTTTTTGGAGTCGTTTGTGTTCTTTATTTTTTTCAGGATTATAGGTTTGATGCGCAAAAAAGAACACATATGGATGTCATTTGAGAGCTTAAAGTGAGCGTTGTTGAAGATTTCACATTCCTAGACATACTGATAGGGATCGAACCAGAATTGAAAACCTAATACCCAAATACATGTTTAAGCACTCAGACTTGTTCTTTCCATTATGTTATTTCTGAGATTTTGCGCTAACATTGAGCTTTGAGATCCCTAGGGAGATAAATTTAACACCATACTCTATTGAGAAGAATTCTGAAAACTTTTCTCGTTGTTTTTAATTCAATAATATACGTTTTTCTCTATTTCATCTTATGTTGTCTTGGTTGCCATGAGTGAGTAGTTTCGTTTGTTGGATTTAGGGTTCTAACAAGGTTATTCATTTTTAAGTGATTGTTGGCGTGTTAGATTAGCGAATGATCAATTAAATCTTCATTTAACATTACTTTTAAAGTTGAAATTGGTCTGATCTCCTAGTCTCTAACATTAGATTATTTCACACATCGAAAGTGTTTGATGAAATGCATGAATGAATGTTAAATGAAAAAGTTGTCTTAGACCAACGAAAGTTGATATTTAAGCAATTTGTGTTCTTAGCAAACTTGTCAAAATGCATGTGTAGGATTCAAAACTCAATGGAAGTTAGTGTCTAAAACCATTATACATAGTGAATTAGCGCTACAAAAGTAGGTTAAATCAAGCTTAGTGATTTGAGTTCTAGATGATTCTTAATTATTTTCCTAACAACAAATCTAGCTTTCCTGCTCCTGTTTGCTTTAGTTTCGATTTTAGCTTCTCCACCAACTCTCCTTTTTCGTCTTTTCCCGTGCTTGATCCATTGCTTTTTGTGTGATCATTGGTCTCTGTAGATTCGATCCTAAATCACTACAACATACATATCTATGCGGTTGCAGTTGTTTAATCGGGTGAAAACCTGACCTATCAAGTTTTCTCCCACTGTTGCAGGGGACCAATTAGTCATCTTAGAGCATTAGTTCATTGCGTGTCTAAGGCATTCTTTATACGTTGTTTAATAGCTTCTCTTTCACCTTTGTTTATGTGCTTACAGGTGTGTGAACAAGCCTCACACTAGGAGCCAAAGATCAGCTAATCTACTTGGAGCAGAAGATTGGTCGCTTAGAAAGGAAAAAGAAGAAAAAGCAGTCACATGAAGGTAACTTGAACTTTGAATTTGAAGATAGGATGGGTGATAACAAGGATAATCTGCGAATTCAAAGTAATCTTGTACTTCTTTTTGTCCATCCAGGACAAGATCCACCTGCTGCGAGTGGAAACGGTGTTGCAGTAGTGGGTTAGCAAGGCGCCAATCCTCCTCCACATAGGTTAAATTTACCACACTCTGACACTCCTGTGGTGTTCTATGCGGATCGAGCTGGGATCTGTCCACCTCCTGTTGAAAGGAGAGACTTTAAGATCAAAATCGGTATCATGAACCTAGTGCAACAAAACACTTTCCTTGGGTTACCAACCGAGAACCCAATGCACCACTTGGAGAGGCTCGAAGCCATATGCAACACCATTCGATCCAATGGAGTGCCTAGAAATGCTTTGAAGTGCAGGATTTTCCGTTTCTCTTCCTCCGAATAAAGCTATTACATGGCTATCCTCACTCACACCCAAATTTCTCACCACTTGGGAGGAGACTAGGACTGCTTTCATGGGCCACTTCTTCACAAAGTAAGGTGTACCTTCTTGAGGAACAAAATTGCAAGCTTCCAACAAATTGTTACTTAGAGCTTTTATGAAGCTTGGGAGAGATTCAGGGAGTACACGGTGGATTGTCCACATCATGGATACACCAACTTTAGCCTGCTGAATTTCTTCTATAATGGAGTGGATGAATGATACTATAACACCATGGACACTACTAGTAATGGAAATTTTATGTCCTAGACGGTTGAGTAAGCCTACACTCTGAACAAGAACATGGCGGCTAGTTAAGTGAATCGTATGTAAGAATATGATCGCGGTAGAAGGAAATGAGCAGTTGATACTAAGAGGATTGATGACTTGCAGTCAAAGCTTGACGAACTGATAAGAAGAGATCAAAAAGGAGTACACTATATTGAGGAACATAACGATCGCCATTTGTTCCAAGAGAAGTAACTCGGACAAAATTTAAGAAGTTCGTAGCTGAAGAGATCAATTAGAATCAAGCTGACGTGAATATTGTTGGAGGCTAAGGAAACTTTGGGAACAAAGGTTTCAATCACCAGAACCAGTTCCAAAACAAGCATTTTGGCCAAAACTCAAGTATCTTCAATCTGGGGTATCAGAGCTAGAATCAGAATCAGGGAAACAAGTTCAATAACATTGGTTTGTAGCAGAAGCAATACGAGAATTTTAGAAGCAACTACCACTCTGGGTATCTGAATCTGAATTAGGGAGCATCATCTTCGTCTTCTCAAGATGGTGATTTCAAAAACATGATACAACAAATGTTGGAAAATTAGACTATGGTTGTAGTAGACATCAATCAAAAGATTGACAACATGTACATTGATCTTTATGGGAAGTGTGAAGTGCTTAACACTCACATGAAGATACTGGAAACAAAGGTTGCTCAGACTTCTGCTGGATATAGAGCACCACTAGGTACTTTGCCTGGGAAATCAAAGAATAATCCCAAAGAGTATTGCAGTGCTATCACATTACGAAGTGGAAAAGGAGTCCAACATTCGTCTCGGACAGGGATCGCCGGATCCTAGTAGGGATCGACTGATCCCTGTTAAATTCTGTATAATGCAAATATGGACAGAAGAACAAGGATGAGTACGTATGATGAGGCTAGATTTCTTTAGTGATTAACTTCAAGTTTTAAATTTATAAACTTTAATCAACTAACAATCCTCATTAAATCGTAAGTATACCACTATGTTCATTGTAGTATTTAAGGGTGGAACCCACGAGAACTAGAGACTCAAATACTAGGAATACACAATATCTCCTAAGCTAAGCAAACAGGAAGAGAGTGACGATTAATACTTAAACTACTAATCTAGATGCAAACACAACGTAAGCACACTAAGACATATGCGATGAATGAACCAAGCAAACATGGACATGGTCAAAGCAAGTAGCTAATTTGCAAATACAAGACAAACAATGCAAGATTCAAGAGGATGAAATCGGTCTTTAGACATGGAGATTGTTTAGAATTAAATCCAAGAATGCATTTGGGTTTCTCTAGGATTTATTAGATGATAGAAGCTATTCCTAGGCCAAGGATCCCCCGCTTAATCGATCTACCCACTCCCATAGTGAAGATCGATTCACTCATACACATTACAAGGATTAACTCTCGCTTGTTGCCTATTTCAAACATGTATGTGATAGTGTTCCTCAAGCCTTTCAAGCAATCTAGCACCTAAGTAACATCCACTCTCATGGGCCCAAGTGAAAAACATAAATTTTGTTCTCTCAAGCATTTCATTTAACACTTTCTAGGCGTCAATGAGCAAGCAATGAACTTTCAAAGAACTAAACAAAACACAGTAGGAATCTATACCAAGATCTAGTCTAATACCCATTACAATCTTAAATCTAAACTTAAACTACCATATCTCAAGATTTAATGTTCTCTACTCACTAAGACCTATGGAAATCCAAGAAGTTTCACAAGCTTCTTGAGAATCTATGCTTGAAGTGAGAAGAAAGTGAGAAGAGATGAGATGAGAAGAGATGAGATAATTAAGTGCAAAGAAACTCAAAAAGATCCAAGAAAAATCCCAACTATGTTAGAACAAAAGAAGCTTAGAAAACGGAAGAAACTTTGAGAAAGAACAAGGAAGAAGAAATGAAGAACAAAAATTAAAGAGAGACAAGATTCATAAATAAATAAAAGAGATCCATGAACAAAGTGTTTACAATTGTTAAAACAACTTAAAAGAAAACTAAAAATTATTGCTTAGGTAGCTTAAGTGTTTTTGGACGCTAAGAGATGATATTTATAGGGATGGGGGAAGAGAAGGATGCCCTAAAGTTCATTTTTCTCTTTTTTGCATGCCACTATCGATCATGTGCACGCGCCTCGGTCGATAGTGGCAGGTATTTGGCAGCAACATCTTCTTGCATTCTCAATTTCCATCAGAATGACGTATTATTTTCATATACTTCCTCTTTGCAAGGCCTACCATATGTTGATTCCAAATGATTCTTCTCTTCTTTGCTTGTCTTCATAAATCTTTGAATCAACATCAAAGCTCCATGGCTCCACACACATCTTTGGCTCCATTTTGATCCTTCTTCATTCCCTTTTGCTTCCTTTGGTTCATCTTCATTCCCTTTTGTTTCCTTTGTTTCTTCTTCACTTTTCCTTGACCAATGCTTGTTATTCACTTCATTTCCCCAAGAATCAATTTCCAAAGTCCTCTCTTTCTTCTAACATCCATTCCCTACAAAATGCAAAGAAATGCATGCAAAATACGAATAATCCTAAGCTAGATTCAATTCATAAACTATATGAATTTTGACACTAAAATGCATTATGTACATCCTAAATGCAACTAAAACACATACTAAATGATGTTAAATATGTGTTAAATTATGTACACGTAAATGTATCACCTCCACCTTATGTTCCCAAGCATCCTTTCCCTTCAAGACCTCGTCAAAAGGTCAAGGAACACGAATATGAGAAACCGTATAATCTCGTTGGTAAATTACATGTTCGGTTGCCTTTCGTAGAGGAAGTCAAGATTTTACCATCTCTTAAGAGGTACATGAAGAAGATTCGTTCAGATAAGCTGACTCTAGATCAGAGTGTTTCAATGCTTCTTGTTGAGCGTAACGCGATTTTTCAAAGCATCACACCTGAAAAGCGAGAAGACCTTGGACCGGTTGTTCTACCATGCCGCATTAGATCACTTATATTTAAGAGATGTCTTTATGATTTGGGGTCTAGATTTAGCGTCATGATGTTGTATGTGTTTTAGAGGGTTGAACATAGTCAACTACAAGCCCACAAGGATTGCTTTGGTGCTTGCCGATAGGTCAATTCGAAGACCGATGGTATTCTCTACAATATCCCCATTGGAGTTGGAGAAGGCTACATGTATACTGATTTGGTAGTCTTAGAGCTCGAAGAAGATCCCAAGGCTCCTATAATCTTGGGTAGACCTTTCTTATCCACAGCCAGGGCGATGATTGATGTGCAGAACGTCCAGATTTATCTAAAACTCATGAAGTTGACTATGAGATTCAACATTGAGAAGTCCATTTAAAAGAATACACTTGATGGATACACCTTTTGGGTTGACACACCAACACAGATGATCGAGGAGTCTACAGAAGATCTTTACACAGAGGATCTGTTGCGAGTTGCATTGATTCAGATTGAGAGTGAGTATGGATTCTTGTATGATGACACATCTGAGGTCGTTGCATTGCTGGATTCGACACCAACAAATGAGAAGCAGGTCATATACATCAAGCTCTAAGAGCCATTTGTGACATCTACATCACTCGTGGCAAGTTCAGAGTCTGAGTGGAGCGAGCTAAAAGCTCCAAAACTCGAGCTAAAACTATTTCCTGCAGGATTGAGGTACGTTTTCTGGGGTCTCAATTCTACTTATCTTGTGATTGTCAATGCTAATCTGAATAATGTTGAGACCGACTTGCGTCTTTCAAAATTGTGAAAGTATAGAAAAGCATTGGGGTACTTGTTAAATGATATCACAGGGATCTGCTAAGATCTCTGCACGCATAAGATTCACTTTGAGGTTGAACCTAAGACTTCCATTGAAAATCAGAGGAGACTCAATCCCAAGTTGATGAAAGTTGTCAAGAAGGAGATTCTAAAACTTTTGAGTGGAAGTGTGGTTTATCTCATTTCTGATAGCACTTGAGTGAGTCCGGGTCATGTAGTTTCAAAGAAGGGTGGGATCACTTTCATCACAAAGGAGGCTCTCGTTAGCGCTCCAATTTTGTAACCACCAGATTTGGATTTGCCTTTCGAGGTGATGTCTAACGCCATTGACTATGCTATAGGAGCAGTTTTGGGTCAGAGGAAGGCTAAGAAGCTCCATGTGATTTACTATGCTATCATGGTAATTGATTACACTCAAATCAAGTATGCTAGTATAGAGAAGGAGCTATTGGTTGTGGTTCATGCATTCGATAAATTCAGACCATATTTCGTGGGATCCAAAGTCATTGTTTACACTGATCATGCATCTTTGAGGTATTTGATGTCTAAGAAGGATGCTAAACCGAGACTGTTGATATGGTTTTGTTGTTGCAGGAATTTGATCTGGAGATCCGGGATAAGCGTGGAATCGAGAATGATGTTGTTGACCATTTGTCTCAATTACAAGTGGTAGCTGAGAATCCACTTGATGATCGTCTCCTAGAGGAAAATGGTCACCTTGCTGGAGGATGAATATTTGGATGGAGTTTATAATTTTAGTATTACACAGATCCATGGTGAGATTCCTTGGTTCGCAAACTTCGCGAACTACTTGGGTGCAAAAGTAGAACCGCTAAATTTCGTAGGCTATGCGAAGAAGAAGTTCTTCAGAGACATCATACATTACCTTAGGGATGATCGTTTTCTCTACAAGAGATACTCTAATGGTTTTTTCGCATGTGTATCCCAGAGTCATGAGTGTAGAGTATTCTTTATCATAGCCATGGTTCAGACTATGTTGGTCACTTTGCGACCTTCATGACTGTTTTGAAGGTGCTACAAGCAGGATTCTGGTGGCCTACACTATTCAAAGATGCCCATGATTTTGTTTCCAAGTGTGATGCCTGTAAGAGAAAGGTAAATATTAGCAAGATGAACAAAATGTCTCGTAACTTCATTATATTGTTTCCACCATCCTATGGGAATCAATACATCTTGGTTGTTGTGGATTATGTTTCTAAATGGGTTGAGGGGATGACAAGCCCTACAAATGATGCCAAGGTAGTTTCAAAGATTTTTTAAATCAGTGATCTTCCCGCTGTTTGGAGTTCCAGAGTCTCATTAGTGATAAAGGATCTCATTTCATCAACAAGATGTTTGAGAGTATGCTGAATAAGCACAAATTTCAACATAAGGTAGCTACACATTAGCATCCTCATACTAGCGGACATGTTAATATTTCCAATAGAGAGATCAAGGATATCTTAGAGAATACCAATGGCAAGACGGAGAAAGATTTGGCTATGAAACTTGACAAAGCATTATGGGCATACCACACTCCTTACAAGACTCATTTAGGCACCAAACCATATCATGTAGTCTATGGGAAGTCTTGTCACTTGCCTGTGGAGTTAGAATACAATTTTTTTTTGGGCTACGAAGTTGATGAATTTTGACATCAAGCAAGCAATCGAGAAGTGGATGATTCAGATGAATGAACTTGATAAGATACGCCTGAATGCCTATGAGAACAAGAGGTTCCACAAGAAAAGGACAAAAGGCATTCCATGACATAAGAATAATTCCACGCCATTATGCTATAGTAGATCAGGTACTTCAATATAACTCACGTTTGAAATTGTTTCCAGTAAAGCTCAACTGGCGTTGGTCATGACCATTTACGATTGCTGAAGTACGACCCTATGGAGTTGTGGTCCTCGAGGGGAATGAAGGAACTTCACAGTGAATGGCTAGAGATTGAAGTCATACGTTGCAAACGTGCCACCCGAAGAAGGAACTCACATTCCTTTGATGGATCCACCCACTGTCTGATTGGTTAGTTTTCTTTCTTTTAGTTAGATTTTTAGTGTTTCTTATTTTCAGTTTTGTTTTTTGTATGTGATTTTAGACTTTTGGATGCAAAAAAAAGGAACAAGTGAAACTTTCAACAGATGGACAAGGATCAACCGATCCTTGTCCTAGATCGCCTGATCGATGTCACTTGGCACTTGATAAGTTTTTGACAGACATACAAAGATCGATTGATCCTTGTCATGGATCGGGCGATCCTTGTCATGATTAAACAATATATCTCCCGCAGAACAACCATTTTTCCAGTTTTAGTAGATTCATAGGAAATGGGAAAGAGAAAGCCAACAACTAAGGTGAAGGGTTTCCCAGAAGGGCATCTAGAGATTTACATACGGTTCAGGAAGAGCATCCTGCGAACCGTCCTGTTACTAGAGCATGGGACGAGCATGACGATGATTTCTTAGCTTATTTGCAGGATATCGAGTTCCGTATGACTTAAGTTGTTGATGTTGCTCTTCTCGATGCATTAAGGATACGAGAATACATAAATGACATATTCTGAAGTATGGGAATAGGAGGCCTACTAGGGCTCCGAGAGAACGTCTATTCGGCTCTATACCGTGAGTTCTTGGCCTATACACGTCTTGTTTTCCAAGATCAGGAGAACCCCATGGTTATCCAAGGGACTTTTTATTTTATTGTGGAGGATGGTTTCACTCCATTTTTCTTGTTGACTCTTGTCGGATGAGCCTCTTGGGTCCCTACTTTGCCGTGATCCCATGAGTTTAGGGACTTTATTGCTGCACGGTGCTTTTTCCATTGATTTACTTCTTTTTATTTACTTTAAGTAGCTGTCATTTATTTTTACACTCACAAAACAACCTTATTTTGTTTTTTTTAGCTTTAGTCAATCCTGAGATTTGTACCGTACAATCAAAGTCCTCATGGGATCGTTAACCTGAAGTACTACAACTACATTGTTCACTTGCAGCTGTAGTGTCGTTTTTGGGTAAATCTTGACACCACATCAAGCTTTCTTGCGCCGTTACCAGGGACTTATTTTTGTTACCTACTAATATTTTACTTTGATTTTAGTCTAGAACGTTTTATTTTTCAGTTTTTTACTTCTTTTTTGTTATTCATTTCAGGTTTTATAGAAATAAGATCTTCTTTGAACGACCCATCTATAGTCAATCATCCTATTGAAATTATTGAACGTACCTTAAAGAGACAAAAGAGAGAGAGATTAGCTGCTATGGAGAAACCAAACCACAATCCTCCCCACGAACAACCACATCTTGTTGCCAATCAGGCCATTCTCGCTGAACAAGGAGACGTTGCTGCTGGCCATGGACTTGATCTCGCCCAAGCTGCTCTTCCTCAACCTCAAGACAACTCCGCTGCTACTTTTGGACTTCAAGGAGTCCAAGAAAAACTATAAGGACCTCTTGGTGCTTCCCCTATTCCGTAAAATCAACCCGAAAGAGGAAATTCACATGTTTGTGTGGATAACCAACAACAAATTCTAGCTGGGAATTTAGTGGTATTACAGAAAACCCCACAACTACTTCAAGCCTTAACTCAACAAGGTTTTCCTCAGAAATGCCCCCCCCCAAGAACGAGATCAACAAAATCAATCTCAGACATCCTCAAACTAATGAAGACTCTGATTTTGCTGATGCATTCTTCTTGGATAGGAATCCAATTCGTCTCCCTCAACCTCACAGGAATGATTTTGATATTAAACCTCAGATCATAACCTCAGTGAAGAAAAACAAATTCCATGGACTGCTCACTGAGCATCCTCTTGACCATATCGACAAATATTTGAGAAGATATGCAATACTACGCACACAAATAGGGTTCCACCGGACTACTTTAATTGCAAGCTCTTTACATTCTCACATAATAACAAAGCTCTTAGATGGATAAATTTCCTACCACCTCAGTCTATCACTAGTTGGGACGGGTACAAAGGTTAATTTCTAAACCAATTCTACATTAAGCAGAGATGGAGCTCCATTCAAAGTTAAATCTCATGCTTTCAACAATGAGCTACTGAATCCTTTTATGGAGCATTAGAAAGATTTAAGGAGTACGCAAGGGATTTCCCAAGCCATGGTTTCTCTAAAGGAAATATATAGAATATCTTCTACAACGGTATCGACCATAAGTACAAGCTCTCTCTAGACACGACCAGCAATGGGAGCGTCATGACCAAATCCATGCCTGAAGTCAAGCATTTAATCGAGAACCTAGCTGCTAGGGACACAGATAGTGGTCCTATTTATGATAGAAAAGTGTGTGGAACCAACACTTCAACATAAGCCACACAAACTTCAGAACTAAAGACAATGATGTCTCTACAACTAAAAGATAGATGAGTACTTAATGTCATCGAGACCATTGGAGATGCTAATGGAGCTCTAAATATTGAGTATTTAGAAGATAAAACAGAGGAGAATGACGCAGAAGTTTACTACATTGGTGGAAATTTTGGAAACAAAGAAAACAACCAAGAACACTGAAACAACTGAAATTTGTCCTTCTGCAACACTTATGTTGAGAACCCTGAAGATCAATTCTATCCTCTTCAAAACATTCAACAAAGAGCTTTCTATCAACCTAAGCAACAACCTTTCAACAAAGAAATGTACCAAGTGAAGATACCATTCACTTATTATGGGAATCGAAATCCACACTGTCGATTTTCGTAATCAGAGGAAAGGAAAAAAACCCTAAGTTTACTTGAGGTCCCAAATTTCTTCTAAGCCAACCGTCAAGCGATCATAATACGAAACAACAAACGAAGTAAGAATAACAAAAGGAATCGAAACAGGAATTGAGCAATCGAGATCTTATTCTGAATCTGCGTGTGAGCGTTACAATAGGTGATAAGCCTTGGCCGCAAGATCTACTGGCGAGTTCCCTAGTTCTAACGATGTAAGACTTGTAAACCTAGTTGAGTCGCAGCTCGCAAACAAAAACGGAAAAATAACCTAATCGCTTTAAGTGTAAGTTTTGTAGAAATTTCTCTGTGTGTGCGTCCTCCTCTTTCGCCTCTCTTATATATGCCTTCGTAGGTCGGCCAGCTTTCCTATTCTGCAATTGATTCGAGTTTATTCTTCTGCGGGAATATTCCTTTTTATCAAAAATCTTCCTGATCTTCTCGATTTTTCCATATTCATATATAAACATGAAATTTATCGTCTTTTCAATTTATCTTCCACGTAACTCGGGTAAATCATCAATGTATTTGGGCCCATTCTTGTCTGAAATCGTAAGTGGACCTTTGTCGTGTTTTGGGCTTTCTTGAGCCGTTTTGCAATTAAGTGATTTTTACGATTTCTTTCGTAGAAGTCGTTCTTCGTACGATTACACGATGATTGTTTCACGAAATAATAAAACCAATCGTATAATTAAGATAACATCGGTGTTTAATACAACCATTATCATTTTGTACAATCGATTCGAATTTTTTACGAAAGGAACAAGTCTATACGATTGTTATCGCAAAACTTTAATGGAAACTTTGATCGAGATGAAATGAGAGACAGCAGAGTAAATATCCGAAGGTCAGAGTGATGGGGAGGACACGGTCTAGTCGCCCATGGGAGACAGGACATTGCTCGTGTCTAGTCGCTCATGGGCGACTAGACTTCGCGATGATTCTAGTCGCCCGTGGACGATTAGACCTTGCTCGTGTCTTGTCGCCCATGGGAGACAAGACTTCGAGATGAGTCTAGTCGCCCATGGGCGACTAGACCTTGCTCTTGTCTAGTCCCCTATGGTCGACTAGACTTCAGGAAGGGTCTAGTCGCCCATGGGTGACTAGACCTTGCTCGTGTCTAGTTGCCCATGGGCGACTAGACTTCGTGATGAGTCTAGTCACCCATGGGCGATTAGACTTTGGGATGAGTCTAGTCGCCCATGAGCGATTAGACCTTGCTCGCGTCTAGTCGTCCATGGGCGAATAGACTTCGTGATGAGTTTAGTCGTCCAGCGGCGACTAAACCTTGCTTGTGTTTAGTCGCCCACGGGCGACTACACTTCGTGACTAGTCTAGTGGCCCACGACCGACTAGTCCTTGCTCGTGTCTCGGGAGCAATGCGGTTTTCCGATATTTACGGTGATTTTTTATCGCCCCGAAAATTATCTCTCGACATATTTCGGGAGTTATTTGGAAGTCTCGAGCGTTGATTTCGATACTTTCTGTTGGGAGTAATTTAGGTCGTGGGAATTCCCCAGACTTAGATGGAGTACTACAGTAAGACCTCAAAGCAGGGGAATGCCCAGAAGCAGGAAGCCAGACGACGTCCCATAGCCGGAAGCCGGAAGTCAGACGACCAAGCATAGTCGGAAGCCGAAAGACAGCTGACCACCGCCTCTCCCTTATTTTCGCAATTCCAACTAGTAGATAATGACATGTATTTTAGATAAATATGCATATATTCTACAGATAATAATGATATATCCAATTCTTGGAGGGATAATTATGAAACTCATGTATAAATACCAAGCTCAAAGGGAAAACGTGCACGCACGAAAACCGTAAGCAACAAAGCAAAACAACAAGAAATTCTTTGTCATATTTCGATCTATGAGTTCAACTAAAACATCGAAAAACCCTTGCTAAACATTCATCGACCTCCAGCTTCCGTGATGCTACAAAGAACGACCAAAATCACCCATAACAGTGGGCGCTAGAGAGAGGGGAGCTTTCAAAAACAACTATGTGACGATGGTTGGAGACAATCATGAATCAGCAAACATCACACCAGCACAAGCAGAGCTCACACACGAGGAGATGCGATCTCAACTAGAGATTTTGTAAACGAGACTAGGAGAGATGGAGTAGCTTCAAAGAGATCAGACACCCACTGGGGCTGATGCAGCAGCTGTAGAGCTTCAGACCCTGAGACAGCAGATGGAGGCTCATGCCAAAACCCTCCAAGAGAACACGCAGCGCCTGCAACAACTAGAGCTGGAGAACGAGACCCTCGGAGATGTAAACTCGGCTCTGACGGCGAATCAAGTCACCAATCACAGGTTCAAGGTCAAGGTACACCGGATGCCAACTCTAGAAACTCCTCTTACCAATAACCTGGAAGAGGGAGGAAACCCAGCAACAGCGGGGACCCAAGATGACCAAAACCTTGCTCAAGAGCAAGAAGACCTAATGGATACAGAAGAGCCACAAGCCGCAGGCCTCGCCCCACTCTCTGATGAAGCCAGACGACTTGAGCAGATGTTCTCCAGCTAATTTGAGGCGCTATAGTCGGTGATCGAGCGACTTACGGGTTTCTCACCCCACCTGAGGAAAAGTGCCCTTAGCTCCTACGCAGACACTCCCTTCTCAGAGGAGATTGCCCTCACCGATATGCCCAAGAAGTTTACTTTCCCATTCGTCAGGTCGTACGACAGGACTTCTGACGCGGACAATCCATTGCACAATACAAGCAGAAGATGCTTACTGTAACAATTTAAAAGGAGCATAAGGAAGCCGCCATGTGCAAGGGGTTCAGCTCTAGCCTGACATGGGCCGCCTTGCAATGGTTATATCAATTCCAACTAGAACCATAAGATCCTTTGCTCATCTAACTGATTTGTTTGTAGAGCAATTTGCCAGCAGTAGAGTGACTCCCGAGTCCTCTGATGACCTTTATGAGATCAGGCAGTGTAAGGCAGAGCCGCTCCGGAGCTACCTTCACAACTTCAACAATCAGAAAGTTACCATCTCGAACTACACTGTTGCTACAACAATTTTTGCCTTCAAGAGGGGACTCTTGCCTGATGGTGACCTATACAAGGAGCTCACCAAGTATCAATGCAGAACGATGGAAGATGTGCTCTCCAGGGCCCAGGCTCATAAAAGTGGGAAGAAGATCTGCTTGCTAGGCAAGAATCTTGGGTCATGAGGACCGAGAAGACGGCCAGAGATGACAAGCCCTACCAAAGATCTATCAGAGACGATGGACAGAAGGGAGCAAAAGGACACAAACATCTGGGTAAGCCAGACGTCAACAGATTCCCATTGTTTCATACCTGGCCAGACGTATCCAACCTGTGAATATCGAGTGCGAAGCTGGTAGGAGTCTTGAAAGAGATAGGAGGCCATGTCAATATCGAGCGCGAAGCTGCCCCACAATATGAGATCACCCAAAAATCGCCGGAATCCAAACAAATGGTGCGACTTCCACAATGACCACGGTCACAGAATAAAGGATTGCATATCCTTAAGAATAGAAGTCAACGAGCTACTCAAGAAGGGACACCTACGAGAGTTCCTTTCCAACAAAGCCAAAGAGATGATGGATAACCAAGAAGAAAGAGTCCTAGCCGGCCGTCAAGCACCCGATTCCCTGAGGCACGATAAGATGATCATTGTCATATCTATAGGTTCAGAGATAAGTGGAATCATACACGCCGCTGCCAAGAAAAGCACGAGGCTCGCGAAAAACAATCATATCACCCCATAAGTCAAGCGCCAAAATCTCAGCCAGGAAGTCATACATTTTACGGCTGGAGGACAAGACGGGATCCTGACAGCGCACCATGATGCATTGGTTGTCTCTTTGTCGGGGCCGAATTGTTTGGTAAAGAGAGTACTCATCGACAATGAAAGTTCTACGAACTTAGTTTTCTTGGAAGCATACACAGACCTTGGTCTGACCTAGGAAGCCTTGATCCAGAAGACCACGCCGCTAGTGGGCTTCAGTGGGGAAGTCAAGCAGACCATTGGAGAAATAGCACTTTCGGTGTGCGCCAGAGGAATCAACTTATCCACTAAGTTTTCTGACATAGACTATCCCTCCGCCTACAACATGATCATGGGCAGACCCTGGATACACGAGATGAGAGCAGTGCCATAAACCTTGCACCAAGTACTCAAGTTTCCAACCCCATGGTGAATTAAAGAGATTAAGAGTGGTCAAGAAAATGCTCGATCATGCTACCAGACCACTTTGAAGGGAAAGATGGCTCCATTATAGCAATTACAGAAGCTACTTCCCGCATTGCATACTGAAGATCCAGAAGTGGAACAACAGGACGACGTTCCCGTGGTACTCGAAGAACAAGGCAGAAACCTTAGAATAGGGGCAAGATTGTAGGAAGGCATACGCCAAAGGCTGATAGACTTTCTCAGATCCAACGCAGACTGCTTCGCCTGGTCCCACGTGGATATGCCAAGAATAGACCCAGAAGTTATAGTTCATAAGCTGCATGTGGATCCCTCATACCCGACAGTCAAACAAAAAAGGAGGAAGTTCACACCTGAACGAGACCAGATCATCAACGATGAAGTCAAAAACCTCCTAGCAACTGGGTTCATTAGAGAGGTCCACTATCCGTATTGGCTAGCAATTATCATCGTGGTCTGAAATAAAAAAGGCAAATGGCGGGTCTGCATAGACTTCACAGATCTAAACAAATCTTGCCCAAAAGGATCTTTTCCCACTGCCTCACATAGATAAGCTGGTAGATGCCACAGCTGGACACCAGCTAATGAGCTTCATGGATGTCATTTCCGGGTACAATCAAATACTTATGCACTCGGACGACCAGGAAAATACATCCTTCATGACCTCTCGTAGAATCTATTGCTACAAGGTAATGCCTTTTGGGTTAAAGAATGCAGGATCCACTTATCAGAGGCTAGTAAACATGATGTTCGCAGACCAAATCGGCCACACCATGGAAGTCTATATAGACGGCATGCTGGTCAAATCCTTAGACACGGAAGAACACATAGCCCACTTGCAGCAAGCCTTCTCTAACTTGAGGAAGTACAACATGAAGCTCAACACCTTTAAGTGTTCATTCAGAGTAAGCTCCGGAAATTTTTGGGGTACATAGTCACATACAGGGGGATTGAAGCGAACCTAGAGAAAATAAGGGTGATCTAGGTGATCCCTTTGCCCAACACTCAACGAGACGTCTAGAAACTCACCGGAAGAATGGCGGCCTTGAGCAGATTCATATCCAGGCTGTCCGACAAGTTGCATGCATTCTTTGAAGCCCTTAAGTTCACAAGGAAATTTGAATGGAACCAAGAGGCCTAAGACGCCCTAGTCAGACTCAAGGAATATCTCACAATGCCACCTCTTCTGTCCAAACCCCAAGACGGAGAGCCTCTGCTCTTGTACCTGGCCGTCTCAAAGCACGTCGTGAGTGTCGTCTTGGTCAGAGAAGAAGAAAGCAAGCAGCTTCTGGTGTACTACGTAAGCAAATCCCTTCTCGACACTGAGACCCATTATAGCCACCTGGATAAACTAGCTCTCGCCTTGGTCATCTTGGCCCGGAAGTTGCGTCCCTACTTCCAGGCTCACCAAGTGATAGTCGTCCCATCCTTCCCTATCAAGTCTGTAGATGTACATACAATTTCATGCATATTTTAGTGTGTTTTAGTTTAGTTTTC
>OVAN01001434.1:0-41084 GCA_900406275.1 Anastatica hierochuntica
TCTCGATTGAAGAACAAAAAGACTTCTTCTCCCTAGGTTACAAAACTCTCTTTAACTCTCTAAAAGTCTCTAAAAGTGCATTCTGAAATAGGAAAAACAAGTCTAGGTCTTTTGATAGCAATCCGGTTCGAAATAAGTTCTGCCTGGTTCTTCGTAAAATCGGTTCGCAATTCTGGACAGGGACAAGGATCGGTCGATCCTTGTCCAAAGTTCTGGGTATTTTGGACAGGGATCTGTCGATCGATGTCTGGATCGGTCGATATGTGTCCAAAGTTCTGGATATTTTCAGCTTTTCATGAATACTTCCTTTGATGCTTGAAATCCATCCAAAATGCATTCTTTTCGCACATTTAACCTCAAATCCTATAAAAACAACAAAGAACACAAAACAGCGCCAAAACAATCCGAATACATACTAAAAAACCATAAATCTTGTGTAAAAACCTTAGTAAAAACCACTAAAATACTGACACATCAACCAACAAGAGGAAGTTAATTTTGTTCAAGAAGGGTACCAAGGGAATCATTCCCAAGAATCTTCACCAAGAAAAGTACATGGAGAGAGACCTTTAATGGAACAAAATAAACCCAAGGAAGAAGAGATTCTTACCATGTTAAAGAAGCTTTTGGTTAGGGAAGAATATTTCAAAAGAGAAATGTTTGAGAAACTTGAGATGACCAACCATAAGATTTACAAAAATTTCATTAAGTTGAAGAAAGTTATGAATATATCGCCTCTCATGTGAAGGATATGGAATACAAGCTAGCGGATCAAGCTTCTAAGTTAGAATATTAAGGAGAAAAACTTTCCGGAAAGTGTGAAGTAAATACTAAGGAGTTGTGTCAAGCCATCACATTAAGAAGTGGAAAGCAATTGCCACCAAGGACTCAAAACGAGAAGCCTAAAAAGGATGAGGAGAATGTTGACGAGTTTCCTATGGAAGAAGAACTTGAAGAGGATAAAAAAGAGGAGGAGACTCCAAAGTAGCCTAAAGGGAACCCCAATTAACATGAGAAAGATGCAAAAGTTGTTGGTTCTCCACATCCAAGAAGGGACAAAAAGAAAGATCCAACCGACACCGACATTACCATTGATGAATTGAATCTAACATTTCCCGGATGTTTCAAGAAGCAAATCCTTGAAGCAAAATATAAGAAGATCAATGATCATATGGGAGGTCTCATGGTTATAATACAATTTATTGATAGGTGTCAAGATAATCCGGTAGTCAACAAGGTTGTGAATGATATAGCCACCAAAAGAAAGAGGATCGACACTTTGATGATGATGATGGACCAAGAGGGTAGTGAATCTACTCAAGACACAATGCAAAGTGAAAAACCTCTAGAGCTAAAATTGATTCTCGAGAATGGTGATTCCGGGAAAGCCATGGAACTTTGCTCATTTGTTGAGATTGTTGAAAAGATGCTTTATGTGATTCCAAGGCTAAGGAGAATGTGTTTTCATCTGAGAATATAAAGAATGAGACGCCTAAGGATGTGAATAAAATCTTAACTCCCACCATGCTCGTGGATTCTTCATCAAAGACAACACTTCCTTGTGCAATCCCAAGTGTGGTACAAGAACTTGATGAAAAGAAAGTGCCTCTCAACCTCACTCACTTTCTTACTATGACTTTAACTCCAAAAAAGTATATTGATGGAGTAATTGATTATCAAGTGAAGTGCAAAGGTTTTCCAAAACATTTTACGAAAATTAAAGTCATAGTGACCAAAGAGATGCAGAAGAAAGGCAAGAAGGGATTGATGCAATGATGAAGAAGATACTTGTCATTGAGTTACATGATCTGCCATTGGAATCAAACGCACCTCCTTGGCCAACCATACCCAAATCCTTGTCTCAAACCCAAAGTCTTGCTAATGACTCTAAACAAGCACACTTGATAGACAATCTCATGAGTATCCTTTTGTACATATTCTCTTTTAAATTTTAATTACTTTCAATTTTAAGTCTTTAAGTTTCAATAATCGATGGTATGTCTTGAAATGATCATGTTTCAAAGTCATCATTTTTTCTCAAGCTTAGGTACCAAAGGAGAACCATGAGAAGCAAAAATGAAATGCCAAGAAGGAAAATGGAATTAACACTTCGAATGAGCCAAAATGACTCAACACTTAAAAAATTCCTACGAAAAATGTATGTTCTCTTAACTAAAGTAATTAAGTTTTCATTTCACCATTTTAAATCATCTTCAAGAGTGATTTTTCAAAAGCTTGCTTTAAGAAAACTTAATACCTTTGATTCAATTACAAACATTTGATGTAATAACCCTCGCGAACGAATAATATTTTGGCCGAGACGGCCGAATAGTAAGAAGCGGAAAAGCCGAGTGAGCTACTTGAGAGAAGTCAAAAAATTTTAAGTTGGAATTGGGAAGAGGTAGTGACACGGAAAGATTCTTTAGGGAATTTAGTGGATTGGAAATGTGGTTAGGCTTAAAATGTCTTAGATGATCGGGAAATTAGTCGGGAAACTTATTCTTAGGCCAATAGAGGTAAAATGGCCTTAGGAATAAATGGTAAGAATATTCCCATGAGAAATTTGAGTTTTCATAGGAGAAATATTTTTTCTGACTAATCGGCGTATAATCGGCATGTTCGGATACGAGAAACAATCGTCTCGGCACGATCGGATTTGATCGAGCACTGGTTGGCACGATCGGATACGTTCAGATGAGTGGAAAGCACGATCGGATGGTGACCCGGCAGTGTGCCTGCTTCACCTGCCTGCCTGGCGAGCATGTTAAGCAGGTGCCAGATGTCACCGAGTGGCGTATGCTCAGTGTCCCGCCTGGTGACTCACCACCAGTGCCTGGGCACATATAAATACAAACTGTGCACAATTTCTGAACGGGTTTTTGAAAAAGCCCTCGTGCGCAGGCGTGTCTTGGAGCGTTTGGTCTCGTGCCCAAGTGAGTTTTTGGAGAAATTTCTCGTGACCAAGTGAGTTTCCGGAGAAATTTCTCGTGCCCTAGTGTGTTTCTATTGAAAGTTGTCATGTGCAACGATCATAACACCTTCCCGGTAAGCCGATCAATCCCAAATCGTGTTTTCCCGTGCACTTTAGTTACCGATTGTGTATCCGATCATACCGATCGTGCATCCGACTATTGTTTGTTGTCCGAATGATCAGGATAGCCCATTATCGACCAAAGCCTTGGGGAAAACGTGATCGGGAATATGGTAAGTCACGTTCAGGAGCTGCCGAGTTATCGTTAAGCATCCGATTAGGGTTTTTCATTGTCGGGATGTTCGAATACCCTTAGTTACGGACTAGATCAGTTTTTAGTGATCGGATTATGTGAGTTTAGGTTTGTGCCGTGGACGAACTTGGCAAGATCAGTCTGTGGGTTCCTTATAAAGAGTTAAACACTCGGTAAGTACCCGGTTACCCGAACGTTGATTTCTGAATAGCTTTCCCCGAGCAATTCTTTCCGAGTTATTTTCCCGACCGTTAACCCTGTGTATCCGACTGTTCCGAACATAGGATTTCTGCAGGACTTTAGGATTGGCTACGTTCGGCCATTGTTTTCCTTAGTCAAAACGGTGCCGGAAGTTAAGGTGAGTCTCAATTATAGGATTATTTGTGTTTGTGCGATTAGCGCCTGCAAAACAAGAGTTTTGTGTGTTGCATGATGAATCCTAGAATTATGAAATGGATAAGTACATGAACGGACATAGGACAACGATTAGTGAGAATGATGATTGATGATTGGTGATTGTGTGATGCATGTTGATTGATGGCATGTTATCATGTGATATTTTATGATTGTGTGCTGCATCTTGGTGTAAGAGATATTGGGTTATATCGTCCAGGCCTCGGCTCAGGGGGTATATCATATATTTTGTGATGTGATGTTATATGCATGTTGTGTGTTGTATCGTTTGAACCTCGGTTTGGACGATATAATTTGTTTGTCCCAGGTTCGCTTAGTGAGGAACCCAATATGTTGTGGTGTTGTTGACAATTTTGATGGTTGATGGGACTCCTCTAGCCGGTGATCTGGATGAGACTTGTTATCTGGCCGGACACTGAGCCCTGCCCGGGTTGATCTTCGGGAGGAGCTTGCTGCATGACAGTGCGGTTGAGGTATGGACTGCCATAAGCTTCGTGAAGTCATTGTGACCAACTTATGGTTGTTTCACTTTGGTAATAGACCCTTGTCGAGCTACGTGAAGTCTTGGGCTTAGAGTGAGACCCTTGACCGACCCAACAATGTGCGTAGCCTAGAGGTTATGTGGTGAATTATGGTTTGTGGAATGTTGAGTATGGATTGGTGTTGATGGTGGGTTGAATGACCTATGGCGAGGGGCAAGCCTCCATGATCCATCGGGATCAACAACTCTAGAGGGACTGGTTGTCTGTTGCATTGCATGATATTTATTTGAGTGTTATGCTTGGGTTACTTGATATTTTATTGCCGTGATGCATGAATAGTGATTGATTGATTGTTTCATAACTACTGGGGGAAAACTAATCGTTAGAAAACCCGACTCACTGAGCAAATTAGTTTCTCATTAGACTCTTCATTTTGCAGGTAAACCCTAGTGGATATCTGTTGGGTTAACGAGCGGTGCTGCTGGCGTAGAGTTTTTGCCTTTTGTAAATGAGTATGTATTTTATTAAGTAACGTTTTAGAAATGGTCAACCGTATTTTTTTATGCATTTGAACCTAAGTATTATATGAATAAAGTATGTTTTCCAAATACTTGGGTTCCATATGGTACTAGTCCTCGTCCGGGATGAACCAACTAGTGGATCTGAAAGCGGATTGCAAAGTCTTAATTTGAATTTGTTAGGATACATGTTCTCAAATATTTGATCTTGGGATTTCGGATTTGTTCTGGGAACCTCGGGTCGAGTGTTTGAGAGCATAGTTGTAGCATCTTCAGTCGGGACATTTTGTTGAGGTTAATTGGTTTGTCGTGCATGTTCTTGTTTGATTCTTGCACGGTATATTGGTTGACTTTGACATAATCCTGATCGGGGGGAGGGGGGTCACAACGAAGGTGGTATCAGAGCATAGTTCTGCATGTTCATATGGGACTCTATTTTCAAATGTTTTATCGAGTCAAAGATATCGCAAAAGGCAGTTTAGGAAGCCAGCATACTCCTTTTATTAGGTAGGATGGGAATAGGAATTACCTTTGGTAATGGTGCAGAATGTCTTCGAAACGGTTTTGTGGTAAAGAACGCGAGGGGGCTTAAGAAGAAAATAAGCAACAAGAGTCTGGAAATGTAATGAGACACTTGGAAATGGAGATATTGAATTTTTTCTAGTATTCCTCGTGAATCCACCATACAAAGCCTTGACCACCCAAGAATAAATGACGAGCTAAGGGACTAAAATGAGGATGATTCGGACATTCCAAGAAGTGTTATGCCTGAGCTACCTAATGGGATATTGGAATGGAAACTATGAGGTATGAGATCCACTTACTACCTTGGTGTATGGTTTATTGGATCAAATTAATCAACATCATCCAACAATGGTAGAACGGCCATCTAATCCACGACTAGTCTCCCAACCCAATTATCTTAAGATGGTTACCATGATGAAGAAACATGGAACCGTAGAATACCTTGGGGGCACTAACCCCTTTGAAGCTGAAGCCTGGTTAAGGGATTTAACAAAGAATTTTAGTGCGACTCGATCTCCGGAAGAGTTCAAGAAGGAAATCGCTGTTTATTACTTAACTAAGGACACTTCGAACTGGTGGGATAATGTGGAGAAAGACTATGAACAAAGATGTGTAGGATGGGAGAATTTTCAAAATGAGTTTAAGCGGAAGTATTTCCCACCCGAAGTACGAGACCGATTGTAGACCCAATTCCTAGAACTAACTCAGGGAAGAAGAAATGTCCGAGAATATGATGCTGAGTTTACTCAACTTAGGAAGTACTCTCCATATAAGCCAGGCGATGAAGGTGCTATAATACGAAGATTTTTGAGAGGTTTACAGCCATATCTACGGAGTCGATTACAAGTGGTGGAGTTTCATAGCTTATATAAGCTTGTGGAGCGGGCGCTAAATGTAGAGGAAGGGATGATTGCCAAACAAGCTATGTTCAAATCAACGGAGCAACCTCAAAATATTAAGGGTAAATATTCATGTGGGACACGGGGGATCAACCAAAGGAAACATAGACGAAAACAAACTCGAAGGGGCAACAATGGTAGACAGTCAAAGAAAATTTTAGCATCATGTTATGTATGTGGGGTAGAAGGTCATATGGATAGAGCCTGCCCAATAAAGGTTCCAAAGCGCATCACTTGTTATACTTGTGGAAAGAAAGGACATTTTTCAACCTCATGTCCTCAAGAGGAATTGAATGCCAACGTGCCATATTACAAATGTCGGGCGATTTCTGATTAAGTAAGTTTTCTAGTTAGAATAATTTGAACCTTCATAGTCTCACAAGGGCCCAGTTCTAGGTTTGTTGGGTTTTAACTCACTGTGCTATGCATGCCTTGCTTGTTGATTGAATGGTTTCATGATAATAATGCATAATTCTTTGATAGTAGTTCGTGTTGATTGTAATATATGGTATTGACTGTGGATAGTATGTTATGGGTATATGGTTTGATTAAGATTACGATATGCCATGTTGGGCGATGGTGGATTCCGCCAGGTAGGTGAACGGGAAATATAATTGTTTGAGAAAGTATTTACGAAACAGATGGTGAGAGACTCACCTACGTTTCGTCTGGCATCCTCGAAGATATCGTTAGTGTCTTAGAGTCAAGTGTTATTATTTGAGTCCAGAGAAAGCTTTTATGAAAATAAAAGTGTAAGGGAGAGCCCCTAGAAAACATTAACCGAGCATTCATATTGTGCGGACGGCGAGCATGATTGGATGCGACATCAGATGTATCATAGTATAAATCGGAGGGATGTATGCTACCAAGTACTGGGGAAGTATTATAAGTATGGGTTAGATCGTCAGATCAAGATGATGCTGTCAGAAAAGGAGCACGGAGGATGACTACATTGAAGAGACGACCAAGAATAAGAATGTTCAGAAAGGAAAAAGAATCAATTGAACTTGGAAATTATAGAAGAGGTGACTTTGAATGTAAAAGAGGAAGAATGAGAAATGGAGAAAGTGAGTAACCAAGGCAGTATCAGCAAGTCCTATCTTGAGATAGGGAATTCAGGGCACACTCAAGGAAGGGAGTAGAGGATGAATAAATAGTGAGAGTCACATTAGTGAAGCAACCGTTGAGGAAGATTACCAGATCGTATGGGAATAAGAGTATAGATAGTTCAACTCAATGAAGCTGGAAGTAGCTGAATTTCTTGATCAAGAATCTGAGGGAACCGATTGTCCAGAAAGATTCCTTTGAAAATTTAAGAGATTGAAAACTCACACGGATTACTCAAAACATCCTCAATGAACAAGAAATGAAGCATAAGAGGAAATGTAAAGGGCACAACCATACAGAGCGGCATGTACCAATATGAGAAGCCAAGGGACAATCAATATGAATGCTAGGAGTGAGTGAAGCCAATTGTAAATAAAGCGGAAGGGTTAGTCCATGAAACATGATGGATATCAGCGGAGCATCTTACAAGGAAGAAATTCATAGTCGCGTGAGTTGTAGAGGAAGTGTATAAGACGAGGAAGAAATGAAAGGACCAAAGATTGACATAACTAGTAAGGAAGATTAGTCATCAAGGAAGAGGCTCAATATCGTATGTCTTGGAAGTCCTGAAGTGATAAAATATTGAACCAAGTCAACAATATCATAAGAAGGAACGAGAAGAGAATGTACGTTGGAAAGTATTCATGGAAGAGTGGATGAAGAAATGAGTTATGAAGGTAATGAAAAACCTAAAATCCAAGTAGTTGTTGAATCATCATCTTGATGCAAGGTTAAGATGAGAGAAAAGAATAGGAATGAGAAGAATCATTACAAATGCTGAATAATGAAGGAAAAGGCGGTATGAGGGCAAGAAAGAACAATGAATCCAGAGGGGTAGTTGTAACATCTTTCGTCTGGTGAAAGGTTAAGGTTCTTTTATTTGTCGTGCATGTTCTTGTTTGATTGTTGCACGACCAATTAAGGTAACTTTGACCTGATCCAGGCTAGAGGAGTTACAATGAAAAGGTAATTTGGGGAAGGTGATTAGAAGGAGAAATGTGTTAAACGGAAAAGGGCGGAAGTATGATGGAGTAGTGAATTTGAAGTAGTTATAGCATCTTCAGTCTTGTGAAAGGTTAGGATTTCTCGATTCGCCGTGCATGTTCTTGTTTGATTGTTGCACAGTGGATTGAGGGAAATTGATCTGATTCGAGCTGAGGGTGATATAATGAAGTGATTAAATGATAAGAAGAAGAAAGATGATCGAGTGGAGATGCAACCGATGAAAGTTCAAAAATACAAAATCGCATGGGATGAGTGCAAGTAAATTGGATTGGATGAAGTGCAAGGATTCAGTGGTAGTAAGGATCAAAGTGCTATAAAAGCCGAACAAAGAAGAAGAAAGGACGGAAAAATGAAATGATATTGGAGAAATGGAATGACCATGATCGAGGAAAAAGGGGAATGAAAGTTGATATGATCAGTCAGGATGATGAAAGGTATTCTTTAAGAATTCGAGGACGAATCCTATTAAGGGAGGGGGGGGGAGAATGTAATAACCCTCGCGAACGAATAATGTTTTGGCCAAGACGGCCATATAGTGAGAAGCGGAAAAGCCGAGTGAGCTACTTAAGAGAAGTCGAAAAATTTTATGTTGGAATTGGGAAGAGGTAGTGGCACAGAAAGATTCCTTAGGGAGTTTAGTGAATTGGAAATGCCGACGGTTCGACTTAAAACGTCTTAGATGATCGAGAAATTAGTCGGGAAATTTATTCTTAGGCTAATAGAGGTAAAACGGCCTTGAGAATAAATGGTAAGAATATTCCCCAGAAAAAATTGAGTTTTTCTCGGAGGAATATTTTTCCCGACTAATCGGCGTGTAATCGGCACGTTCGGATACGAGAAACGATCGTCTCGGCACGATCAGATTCGATCGGGTACTGTTTGGCATGATCGGATACGTTCGGATGAGTGGAAAGCACGACCGGATGGTGATCAGGCAGTGTGCCTGCTTCACCTGCCTGCCTGGCGAGCGTGCTAAGAAGGTGCCAGGTGTCACCGAGTGGCGTATGCTCAGTGTACCGCCTGGTGACTCACCACCAGCGCTTAAGCACATATCAATACCCACTGTGCACCATTTCTGAACGAGTTTTTGGAAAAGCCCTCGTGCGCAGGTGTTTCTTGGGGGTGTTTGGTCACGTGCCCAAGTGAGTTTCTGGAGAAATTTCTCGTGCCCAAGTGAGTTTCCGGAGAAATTTCTTGTGCCCAAGTGTGTTTCTACCGAGAGCTGTCATGTGCAACGATCAAGACACCTTCCTGGTAAGCTGATCAATCCCAAATCGTGTTTTCTCGCGCACTTTGGTTACCGATTGTGTATTCGACCATATCGATCGTGCAACCGACTATTGTTTGTTGTCCGGATGCTCAGGATAGCACGATATCGACCAAAGCCTTGGGGAAATCATGATCGAGAAGATGTTAAGTCATGTTCGGGAGCTGCTGAGTTATCGTTAAGCATCCGGTAAGGGTTTTTCATTGTCGGGATGTTCGAATACCCTTAGTTACGGAGTGGATCGATTTTTAGTGATCAGATTATATGAGTTTAGGTTTGTGCCACAGAGGAACTCAACAAGATCAGTCTGTGGGTTTCCGATAAAGAGTTAAACACTCGGTAAGAACTCGGTTACCCGAACATTTATTTCCGAATAGCTTTCCCCGAGCAATTCTTCGCAAGTTATTTTTCGACTGTTAACCCTGTGTATCCGACTGTTTCGAACATAGGATTTCCGCATGACGTTAGGATCGGCTACGTTCGGCCACTGTTTTCCTTAGCCAAAACCGTGCCAGAAGTTAAGGTGAGTCTCAATTATAGGGTTGTTTGTCTTTGTGCGATTAGCGCCTGCAAAACAAGAGTTTTGTGTGCTGTATGATGAATCGTAGAGTTATGAAATGGATAAGTACATGAACAGACATAGGAAAACGGTTAATGAGAATGATGATTAATGATTTGTGATTGTGTGATGCATGTTGATTGATGGCATGTTATTATGTGATATTTGATGATTGTGTGATGCATGTTGTTGTGAGAGATATTGGGTTATATCGTCTGGATCTCGGCTCGGGGGGTATAACACATATGTTGTGATGTGATGTTATATGCATGTTGACTGTTGTATCGTTTGAACCTCGCTTTGGATGATATAATTTGTTTGTCCCGGGTTCGCTTGGTGAGGAACCCAGATTTGATTGCGACGGGTTCGCTTGGTGAGAAACCTGAGATGTTGTGGTGTTGTTAACAGTTTTGATGGTTAATAGAACTCCTCTACCCGGTGATTTGGATCGGACTTGTTCTCTGGCTGGACACTGAGCCCTACCCGGGTTGTTCTTCGGGAGGAGCTTGTTGCATGACGATGCGGTTGGGGTGTGGACTGCCATAAGCTTCGTGAAGTCTTTGTTACCGACTTATGGTTATTTCGCATTGGTGATAGATCCTTGTCGGTCTGCGTGCAGTCTTGGGCTCAGAGTGAGACCCTTGACCGACCCGGAAATGTGCGTAGCCTAGAGGTTATATGATGGATTGTGGTTTGTATAATGTTGAGTATGAATTGGTGTTGATGGTGGGTAGAATGACCAATGGCAAGGGCAAGCCTCGATGATCCATCAGGATCAACCACTCTCGAGAGAGTGGATGTATGATGCATTGCATGATATTTATTTTAGTGTTATGCTTGGGTTACTTGATAGTTTATTGCCGTGAAGCATGAATAGTGATTGATTGATTGTTTCATAACTACTGCGTATTGGGGGGGGGGGGGGGGCGAAACTAATCGTTTTTGAGAACCCAACTCACTGAGCAAATTAGTTTCTCATTAGACTCTTCGTTTTGCAGGTAAGTCCTAGTGGATATCTGTGGGGTTAAGGAGCTGTGCTGCTGGCGTAGAGTTTGTGCCATTTGTAAATAAGTATGTATTTTATTAAATAACGTTTTGGAAGTTGTCGACTGTATATATTTTTTATGCATTTGAACCTAAGTATTATATGAATAAAGTTGTTTGCCAAATACTTGGGTTCCATATTGTACTAGTCCTCGTCGGGGACAAACCAACTAGCGGATTTGAAAGCGGGTTGCAAAGCCATAATTTGGGTTCATTTGGATACATGTTCTCAAATATTTTATCTTGGGATTTCCGATTTATTCTGGGAACCTCGGGTCGAGTGTTTGGGAGCATAGTTGTAGCATCTTCGGTCGAGACATTTTGTTGATGTTATTTGGTTTGTTGTGCATGTTCTTGTTTGATTGTTTCACGACATATTGGTTGACTTTGACATAATCCTGATCGGAGGTGTTACATTTGATCCTTTTCAAAAATTCAAGAAATTAAAGTTTCCCTCTAATTTTAAAATGAAAATTTGGGTTATTCTACAAAGGCTTTAATTTGGGGGTTTTTAGAGTGACTCTTTAAGGGACAGAGAACAAGAACAAATATGAAAAACGATCTCTTTTATTAATGTATAAGATAATCGATTACAATGAGTGTATTCAGATTAATGGGATTTAGATCTTTGAATTAAAATTCTTCCCTTTGTATTTATAGTAATCGAATAAGAATATTTCCATATCTTTTATGGATAACTTCTAGTTTCGAGTCTATCTATACAATAGCGAATATTTCCATAAATCAATAAGGTAATTGTCCTCATCTCTAAGATTCAAATCATATAACGGGGAATATTCGCTCAGTCTTAGCTCATGGTCGTTGGCGTGACTACGTGCCCTTGGCTAAAGCCTTGGTAAACATATCCAACTAAGGGGGTTATCTATGAGCCCCTGATCTAGCTAAAGGTTGGCTCTAGGGAAATAAAATTACCCCAAAAATTGTTTCCCACTCTTCATTTTGTACGTGTAGAATTTGAAGAGTAGATTCTTTCTTAAAAGATTTTAGAATTAGCCTTAGTGTAGGATTGGCCCGGCATGCGGAATAATCGCGACAAGAACCATGGCCGTCATTAGTGTCATTGGCCCTTATCGCTAAGGCTTCGTCCTTAGTGAATAACATTAGTGCTAGCGAGCCACATCTGTTGATGACTTCTTGGGCCGAAATTCTGTAGCGACATCCGAGCCCATATAGTTTAGCCCATCGTCATTTGGGTTAAATAGGCAAGAAAGCCAAGAGTCCTAATCTTCTGCCATCGTCACTTTATCACATCACTTCCTCTTTGCAATCCCTCGTTTCACGCTACCGTCGATTTCCACATCCCGGTTAGTTTTCATCTCTTAAAACTATTCCATTAAGTGTAGAGTAGTATAGATTCCTTATTTCTATCCGTTGTGATCCTTTGGAATAGTAGAATGGAAAAATTTCCGTCTTCTAAGGGCTCTTCATGTCCTGGTCTAGCCAAAACCCTAGGAGCTGAGACCAGGCTTCAAGGTCTTTCTCCTTCCGGCATTGGTGTCCTTGTAACTTCGAGCTCTAAAGCCCCAAGGAGGGCTAAGATCCTCTTGACCCTAACCTCCAAAAGATCCAGGGTCGAATTAGTGGGCGATTCAACGGAGGGTAATTTGGTCCAAGAAAGGTTTTTCTCGTACGACCTTTCTATCATGATCGAGGAGCAGCACCACTCCGCTCAGAATCTTTACTCTGATCTTATGCAGGTTTGCCTTTCTTCCTCTAACTTCACGGATAATCCTTTTCCTGGAAACTACTCCGTTTTTTACTGCTCCTTTTTGTAGTTGGCCAAATCTTCATCCAAGAGAGACGGAACATTGGGGTTCGTTTAGGATCCCTGAATCCCAAGCCAACTTGAGAGCCGTGGAACAAGAGTTAGACAGGGAGCACTAGAGGGCCAATGAAGCGGTGAAGAATCTAGAAGAGCTAGAGGCACATCTAGGATTCTTCAGAGGAACCTTGTTGATGCTCGGACAAGGACTGAGCATGAAGAGAGGTAGCTAGCTAAGAGACAGGTGGAGGTTGAAGAGCATTTTCAGGAGATCACAACCATGGAGCTCCTGGTGGATACAATGTCAGAGAGTGCTTACGCCATTGCTTGTTTGGAGATGGCTTACGATCTACTCCTTGGGGACCATTTGGAGTGGGATCTTGAGAAGATCAAGGCTTCTTACCAATAGGTGACTAAGCGGCAAGCGGAAATCCATGGCCTGCCACACCCTAACTACTCCAAAACACTGACGTCTCTTTTGGCTGATAGGACATTTGGTGTTGGTCCCTCGGGTGAGACTCCTGAATCAAAGGTTGATTGACATGCCCATGGATCTCCTTTTTGTTATGCTTTCATAAAACCATGGTTGTTTGACTTACAACTCTTATTTCTTGTACTTTTTCCTTTTTTGAATGCATAAAACTTGTAGTTTTAGTTTTTGCAACAAAAATTTTTCAAACACTCGTGGGCGTTATTCAAAATGAGTTACCGTAAAATCGGTGGGCACTAGGCCTGTGGGTACACGTGCCTTGGTGGACTCATGGTCACTGGGCCAGAGTATGTGATCAATTGTACAATCCTTTAGTGAGTTTCGTAAACTCGTTGGACGCTAAGCCTATGGACACAAGGGCCTTGGTGTACACGTAGTCCCTTGGGCACATAGCCTTTTAAGGTTCCTTAGGTTTTACACTTTAAGTTGGGCGCATAGACTATGGACCGCATGCTAGACTGGACAGGGGTGCACATGTTCCATAAGTTTTGCTAACTCGAATAGTTTGGATGCATTTCATTAGCCATGGTTAGGAGCTTATCCGCATTACATGGACCATGGTTAGGAACTTGTCTGCAGTACATGTATTTCAAGGGGCTCATAGCCCTGGTGGGCACATGGCCTAGGTGCGTTTGTAGCCTTAGTCTGCATCCTTGGAGTTGCCTAAGGGTAACATATACCCTCTTTCGCCAAAAGACATAGTCACAAGTGTTTCTTACACTATGTGAGTACTTGGTTTTCCTTCTTTTTTTTTCCAAAAATGTATTTCAAGACCCACATTTTCTTTCGTAAAAGAATAGTTAGGAGCTTTTATTATAAAATCAAATTTTCAGAAAAGTCAAGGCCATCATGTGGCAAGAAAAAACCAAGGCTAACGCCAAAGTCATTTTATCTAAAAGTGGTATTTTTTGAGGTGGAGGGCATTCCAGATGTTCGGTTGTTCTCTTCTATGGATGTCTTGTAGTATATAAGCTCCAACATTTCGTACCTCAATTATCTTGTAAAGTCCTTCCCAACTTGGGGCTAGTTTCCCCGCAATTTTGTCCTTGGTGTTATCGAACACTCTTCTAAGGACGCAAACCCCCTGTTGGAAAGTTCGCGTTCTGACCTTTCTATTGTAACTCCTGGCTACTTCTTGTTGGTAGCACCAATTCCGCACCATGGCAGCATCCCTCCTTTCCTTGACTAGGTAAAGGTCTAGTGCAATAAAGTCATCGTTGGTTTCTTCGTCGGAAAAAAAGGTCCTAGCAGTCCTCACACTTATTTCTGCAAGAATAACCGCTTCCGTGCCATAAATCATGGAGTAGGGGGTTTTATCGGTGGCTGACTTGGTGGTCGTTCGTTATGCTCATAGTACACCAGTGAGCTCATTGACCCAAAATCCTTTTTTGCTTCCATCATCTTTTTTAGCATGTTGATCCTTGCATATTTACTGTGAAGCTGAGCTTAATTACCTATGTCTTACATAAATCCTTAAAATAATTTCTTGTGAATTAGGGCCCATTTTCCGTAACAATCTCGTGGGGAACCCTAAATATGCAAATGATTCTCTTTCATAGGAAACTTCATATTTGGACGTATATGACTTGGCTCAATGCTTATGTTTCTACCCACTTAGAGAAGTAATACGTCATTACGACAAAGAAAACCTTTTGCACAAGAGTTTTGGGGAAATTTCTGACAATATCCATGCCCCACTTCGTGAAGGGCCATGGCACACTTATTGGTTTTAGATTCTATGGAGGGGGGGGGGAGCTTTGATACCTGAGCATGCACTTGAAATTGTTTGCGAATACATACATAAAGCTTTGCATCATTTCCCAACGTTTGCCAATAGTAACCTGCCCTTGGCGCAAGACTTCTGCCCCCCGAATGCGATCCGCATGTGCATTCGTGGAGTTCCTCCAATACGAGCCTCGATTCGGGCCAACCAAGACATCTTAGCAATGGTCCCGTGAAGGATCGTTGATAGAGGGTCTCCCCAACTAGGCCAGACCTTGCTGCTTGTCGTTTGATCTTTACGCATTCCACTTTTAGGTTAGGTAGAGTACCCTCCTTGAGATACCCTATGATTGGTGTCGTCAAATCGTATGTTGGCTCTGATGATCCTACGGCCGCTCTGTCATTAACTTATGCATCTGCTATGAGTACCTATTTAGCAATGGCAGGCCATTGTAACATCAAGAGGGGGATGTCCAGCTTTTCGGTGGTGTGCAAGGCTGACCTTAGGTTAGCCAAGGCATCAACCTTTCTATTTTCCTCTTGAGAGATTTGTTGTAATTTGACTCCTCAAAACAGGCTACGAGGTCCTTAGCTAACCCCAAAAATCTGGCCATGGTGACGTCCCTAGATTGGTAATCCCCTTGGATTTTATTGAGAATGAATTGCGAGTCGCTATGGTCCACAATTTTTTGGGCTACTAACTCCTTGGCCAAAGTGAGTCCAGCTATAAGAGCTTCCTATTCAACTTCGTTGTTCGTAGCATTGAATTCACATCAGACTGTTTGTGATGCTGTTTCGCCATGGGGTGAGGTCAATACGATTCCTAACCCTGTCCCCCTGGTATTGCTAGAACTGTCTACATGCAATTTCCATTTCTCGTTGGAGGCCATGGTTTGGAGGGTCTGGATTTCTTCCTTGACCAATGGCTCCATAGTGGGTGCGAATTCTCCTGTGAAATTTTCCAAAGCCTGAGTTTTTATAGCGGTGACTTGTCAGAAGATCACGTCGTACTCCCCTGGCTCTACAACCCATTTGGCCAAACTTCCTGTTGTAGGCACATAGGTGGTGATTGTCGAATTCAGAGTTTGCAGTCAAGAGAATTGTCTTGTTCGATTGATACCTGAAACAAGAAAGAATTTTTTTAGTTTTATAGTTTATGAAAAGAAATAAGAACTAAAAGAGGAACTAGAACTAATAATGAATGAAATATGAAAAGAACAAGGAAAGAAAAAGAGATGATGGTTGATGGGATCTTGTTGTGGGACGTGTGTCACTCTCAACAAGATCGATGGATTGATTGCTGAATAGATGCAAATCCGATTCTTGTTGGACGTGTGTCACTCTCAAGAATGAACAAGTGATGATGATGGAACGAGAGACGCCTCAAAGAATTGGAATCGAATTCTTTGATAAGTCTTGAGTTGCTTCGCATTGCTTCACACAAACAAAAAGACTTTAGATATTTTTTGCTAAGAAAAGGTTTCTGCTTTATTGATAATGAGTTGAAAATACATGACTGCTTATAGGGGGATAAATACCCGTTGCAGCTTGCCCTTCAAGGGGACTTGAAGCAAAACCCTAGCTAAGCGATGAGCTAAACAAAGGCCCAAAAGAAGTAAATAAAAGGCTAACAAATGCCCATTAAGTTTCTACTTACAATTCTAAAATAACCTACATAAACCAAAGACAATAACCGGTTAGAAATCAAATTGAAATTGTGCCTGGATAAGTCTTTAACTGGAGAGATTGAATGTCGAGATGATAAGATCGGTCAAGTATTGTTTGATGGACGAGAATTGGATTGAATCAGTCTGATCTTGTTTCTCCCTTGAGCCGTGGTGATCTTCAATCTTGATCTCGGCCATCTCTTGAATCATGGCTTGCTTGAGTCGGAAGCTTTTTGATCCAGCAAGCCTTACACGACCTTGGTGAATCCGTCTCAGATGACTCATGATCATGACCTTGTCGTAGGCCCTTTGCGTACAAGCGGGACCTTAATTTGAGTGACCACAACATCCCCTCCCCCTTGCGAAGGTTCTGTCCTCATAACTTCTTTGTCATCTGCAACATAAGGAGATAAATCAGAAACATTGAATGTAGGGGAAACCTTAAATTCACCTGGAAGCTCGAGCTTGTAGGCATTGTCATTGATCATTTCTAAGACTCGAAATGGGTCATCTCCTCGTGGCACAAGTTTAGATTTCCTCTCTTCGGGAAACCTTTCTGGCCGCATGTGTATCCACAACCAATCGCCGGGTTTGAAGATGACTTTCTTACGTCCTTGGCTAACCTTGGTCCGATTCTTTTCGGCCTTTTTATCCAACATCTTTTTGACTCGTTGGTCTAAGGACTTGATGAAATCAGCCCTAGATAAACCATCTTCGTTGACAAACGATGCGGGTGGCAAGGGCTTAAGATTCATTAGCGTTTCTGGGTTAAAGCCATACACAATCTCAAAAGGTGATTGGTTAGTTATAGAAAGTTTGGCATGATTATACGCAAACTCAATGAATGGCAAGCAACTTAACCAATTTCGTAAATTCTTACCCATCATAGCTCTCAATAACTGTGAGAGTGTACGATTTACTACCTCAGTTTGGCCAATGATTTGAGGATGTCACATGGTGGAGAAGAGAAGCTTCGTTCCAAGCTTCTTCCAAAGCGTCCTCCAAAAGTGACTGAGAAACTTGGTGTCAAGGTTGGATACGATGGTTCGGGGAACATCGTGTAGACGGACCACCTCTTTGAAAAATATATCGGCCGTCTTGGTTGCATCGGTGGTCTTATCACATGGAATGAAGTGTGCCATCTTGGAAAACCTGTCAACTACCATAAAGATGGAGTCTTTGTGTTTGACCTTGGGCAAGCCCAGCAAAAAATCCATAGAAATATCCACCGATGGTGCATTAGAAATAGATAAAGACATGTGTAAACCATATGGATGTGACCTGGACTTTGTTTTCTTGCACACGGTGCACTTGGCGCAGAGACTCTCCACATAACACCTCATCCTTGGCCAATAGAAGTGTTCGATAAGGACGTCTAGAGTCTTGTTTCGGCCTAAGTTTCCCATCAAGCCTCCACCATGAGCATTGTGGTATGCAAAGTCTCTTTCCCTTGAACAAAAATTCATCGTGTTGATAGAATGGACCGAAAGCGCTCTTGGTTGTACTGTCATAGAGCTTAGAAAAATCAGGTCAGTACCATAAGCAAGCTTAATATGTTCAAAACCCATGATCTTAGCCTCCATAGTGGTGATGAGAGCATAATGCCTAGATCATGGCATCGACCACCACGTTGTCCTTCCCCTTCTTGTACTTGATCACGTAGGGGAAAGTCTCTATGAATTCCAACCACCTAGCGTGTCTCCTCTTGTGCGTGGTTTGGCCTCTCAAGTGCTTAAGAGTCTCATGATCTCTATGAATAACAAACTCTTTAGACAAGAGGTAATGTTGCCAAGTTTTAAGGGACCTTACTAGAGCGTAAAGCTCTTTGTCATAGGTGGGATAATTGAGGGTAGCTCCACTCAATTTCTCACTGAAGTAAGCTATGGGTCGGCCTCCTTGAGTCAACAACGCGCCTATGCCTGTACCTGAAGCATCACATTCAATCTTAAACGTTTTATCAAAGTTAGGTAAGGTAAGGACGGGAGCATGGGCTGGTACCCAAGTAAAGGTGACGTTCTTCTCGGTAACAGTGCTGAAATACTTCACAAATCGTCGATAGAAACTTGCCAATCCATGGAAGCTCGTAACGTGCCCAACGGTAGTCGGAGTAGGTCAATATTGGATCGCCTTGATCTTTTCCTCAACTACCTTGAGTCCCTGCGAACACACAACAAAGCCTAAGAGAACAACTTAGTTAGTACAAAAGATGCACTTTTTAAGATTGGTGTAAAGGCCTTCTTTCTTAAACATCGCTAAAACCTGCTCTAGATGGGAAACATGGTCAGCGAGACTTTGACTATAAATCAAAATATCATCACAGTATACCACTACAAACTTACTAATGTAGGGTCTTAAAACCTGATTCATAAGTCTCATGAAGGTACTAGGCGCGTTGGTAAGACCAAATGGCATCACTAGCCACTCGTATAATCCTTGCTTGGTTTTTAAAGTTGTCTTCCACTCGTCACCTTCTTTCATGCGTACTTGGTGATATCCACTCCTAAGATCAATCTTAGAAAACACAATGGAACCACTTCGTTCATCCAACATATCATCTAACCTGGGAATCGAATACCGATATTTGAAGGTTAGGTTGTTGATGGCTCGGCAATCTACGCACATCTGCCAAGTCCCATCTTTCTTGGGTACGAGGAGAACCTGTGTGACACATGGGCTAAGGCTCTCTAGGACATAGCCTTTATTCATGTAGTCTTGGACATGTTTCTCTAAATCCTTAGCTTCCTCTCGATTGACTCGGGAGGCGGCTCGGTTTGGAAGAGGTGCACCGGGTACAAAGTCAATTTGGTGTTCTATCCCTTGGATGGGAGGTAAGCCCACGGGAATCTCATCGGGAAACACATCCTTGTACTTTTCCATAAGGTCTTATACCTCCGTTGGCAGCTCTGTTACCTGTGGATCTGCAAAACAACCTTCCTTGAAGACCATTAGTAGCACCTGCGTTTGGTCATGCAATGTTTTTATAAGTTGACCCAAGGTGATGTAAAGATTGGTCTTACTTACCTTGCTGGCCTGATCCATGGCCTTTCGCATGGCGTATACCTCTTAGGGACTAAGAAGTGCTAAGTTGTGCTTCTTGTTGTTGTGGCTAAAGCTATACACATTGGTACGACCGTGATGAAGGGTCTCCTTGTCGAATTGCCATGGCTTGCCTAGAAGTAAATGGCCAGCTTGCATAGGTACCACATCACATGTGACTTGGTTGTGGTACTTGCTAATACTAAAGGACACCACCACTTGTTCGGCTATCTTGAGCTCAGTCTCGTCATTGAGCCACTTGAGGCGATATTGCCACGGATGTGGTGTCTTGGTCAAACCTAACTTGTCTACAAGATACTTGCTAGCCACGTTAGTACAAGAACAACCATCAATGATTAAGCTACATACCTTGTCTTCAACGCTACATCGCGTGTGGAAGATGTTTTCTCTTTGGATCGTTTCTAGATCGTAAAGAGCACTAAGGAACCGTCGTGTTACTAGTAGTTCACCGTGCTCAGGATAGTCGGTGAATTCTTCATCCGAGATGATGGTCTCTGCCTCGGCCTCATCTTGCGATTCGTACTCGCCATCAACCTTAAGGATCATTACGTCTTGTTCGGGAAATCCTTGGCAACTAACCCTTTCCCTGACACTTAAAACAAGTTATGTCACGAGTTCTTTGATTTGGAATAGGAAACTTAACTTGGTCCAGTTTGCTAGAGAGTTCGGTTTGGTTCCTCTTGAACCGATTCTCAATCTCAAGGGACTTGCCCTGGTCAACGTGTCGAGTAGGGGGTTGTCTCCATACGCCTTTACCCTTAGCCGTGGACAAGTTATTTCTCTTGATATGCTGCTCTTCTTGGATAGCATAGTGGAGAATGTCGTTGAAGTTCTCGTACGGTTTTCTTTCCACCTTTCGAGCTATACACTCTTGTAGGTCGTCTAGGAACTGAGCCATAAGTGAATCCTCTGTCTAACGTGAATTAACCTTGTTAAGGAGAGACTCAAACTCCTCAAAGTATTCTTCTACTGTCTTGGTTCCCTGCTTTAATTTATGAAAACGCTTTTGTAAGTCTCGTTGATAATACGATGGAACATACCCAGTGCAGAGCTTGGATCGCATCTCATCCCATATTTGGATCCGTCGAACCCTTCCAGCTTCTGCAACTTCTCTATCCCACCAAGTTAGAGCGTTTTCGGTGAGTTGGGCAGCCGCTAAGGCTATCTTCTTGGATTCAGAGTAGTTCTAGTATTCGAAGATGTACTCCATCCTTCTTTTTCACTCGATGTACGCATCCGGGTTGATCTTTCCTGCAAAAGTAGGTGGGTTAAGCTTAAGTTCTTTACCTCCTTGCCAAGGCAATTCCTCATCTCGGCCACAGTTGCCTCTTTTAGTGGGGCTACCATCACGATGGCCTTGGTGTTCTGGCCTTCCTGCCCTTGGGCGGACATAGTAGCGGTCGGGTGGCTCAGACTCATCGCTTTCTGCCTCCGATGGTGGATCTAGATCGTCTGGATGAGGATGATTCCTCATGCGTTGTTGTTGTTGCGGCGATGGTCCATTGGCTCGTTACTCCATGCGAGTGAGCTGGTCAGCCAAAGCTTGCAAATTAGAAGAGAGTCGAGCATTATCTGCAAAAAGTTGGGCGCTGATCTCGGCTTGGGTACGCGTGTCTTTGTTATCGTTGTTAACCATATTTCTGAAACTTAGAAAATTAAACTATCTAGTGCAAAGGAATAAGATAATTAGGGAAAAACTTGAAGATTTTTTTTTTGAAAAAAAAAACACGAATCGAAATCAACTTAAAAAGGAAAGATTTTAATTATTTTTTTGAAAAAGGAAACACAAATCGAAATCAAATTAAAAAGGAAAGATTTTTATTTTTTCTTTAATTAAAAAGGAAACACAAATCAGAATCAATAAAAAAAGAAAAGACGATTATTTTGATTCTTTTTTTTTGTAATAAAAATGAAAATCGAATCAAAGTTTAAAAGGAAAGAACGAATTAATGATAAAGCAAATAAAAAAGGAAACAACACTTTGTTTATTTTTTTTAAGGGTTTTTCGAATCAAAACAAGAAAACAAAAGAAAAAAAATGAAGGAAGAAGATATAACTGTCTGAGCCAAGTGTTGGAAACTTAAGCTCTGATACCAAAATGTTGTAGGCACGGAGGTGGTGATTGTGGGATTCACGGTTTGTGGTCGAGAGAATTGTCTTGGCCGATTGATACCTGAAACAAGAAAGAAATTTTTGTTAGTTTTATAGTTTATGAAAAGAAATAAAAACTAAAAGATGAACTAAAACTAATGATGAATGAAATATGCAAAGACCAAAGGAAAGTAAAAGAGATGATGATTGATGTGATCTTGTTGTTGGATGTGTGTCACTCTCAACAAGATCGATGGATGGATCGATGAATATATGCGGATCCGATTCTTGTTGGACGTGTGTCACTCTCAAGAACGGAAAAGTGATGATGATGGAACGAGAGACGCCACAAAGAATTGGGATCGAATTCTTTGATAAGTCTTGAGTTGCTTCGTACCTGGATAAGTCTTTAACCAGAGAGGTTGAATGTTGAGATGATTAGACCGATCCGGTTTTGGTTGATGGACGAGAATTTGATCAAACCGGGCTGATCTTGTTTCTCCCTTGAGCTCTTGTGATCTTCAAGCTTGATCTCGACCATCTCTTGAATCATGGCTTGCTTGAGTCAGAAGCTTTCTTGATCTAGTCAGAACCCGTGGTGAATCCGTCTCGGATGACTCTTGATCCTGACCTGGGCGTAGGCCCTTTGTGTACAAGCGGGGCCTTTGCTTGAGTGACCATAACCCTTCCTAACACTTCAGGTTTGCTTAGGAAGACCTTGAATGGTGACGAGTTTACGAGCATGATCGAGTGTGCTTGAAAATACGGCCTTAGCTTTTGAGCAGCTACAACCAGGGCCATTGCTAACTTTTCCAGGTAACAATACCGTGTCTCGGCATCCAAAAGTGACTTGCTAACGTAATATACATGGCGTTGTATGGCGTCTTCTTCTCTTACAAGAAATAAAAACTGACAACATGATTAGAAATGACTAAGTATAGCAGCAACAGTTCCTTATCTTTCAGCTTAGAGAGTAATGGTGGCACATACAAGTAGTCTTTTAAGGCTGCAGAAGCTTCCTTGTAGTTGTCGTCCCACACGAACTCTTTTACGTTCTTCAGGGCTTCAAAAAAAGGATTTGACTTGTCTGATAACCTTATATGAACCTGCTAAGAGCTGCCATTCTCCATGTTATCTTCTGGATATCCCTGGGAATTTGCAGCATGGGAATTCCTTAGACAACCCTGAATTGCTTTGGATTGGCTTCAATTCCTCGATGTGTGACGATGTAGCCTATGAAATTGTCTAGAGCTAACGCCAAAGGAGCATTTAGATGAGTTAACTTCATCTTGGACATTCAGAGAGTGTCGAAGGCCTGATGGAGGTGTAAGATGTGATCCTCTGCTAGTAAGAATTATGCTAGCATGTCATCTATGTACACCTCCATCGTCTGACCAATGTACTCATCAAATATCTGGTTTACTAGCCTTTGGTATGTTGACCACGCATTCTTGAGACAAAGGGCATGACCTTGTAATAGTAAATCCCTTGGGACATCATAAAGGCTATCTTTTCTTGGTCGCTTGGGTGCACCAGGGTTTGATTGTATCCGCTAAATGCGTCCATGAAAGTAATGAGTTGGTGCCATGCAGCAGCGCCTGCTAGCTTATCTATGTGTGGTAGAGGAAAAGGTTCTTTGGGACAGGCTTTGTTGAGGTTTGTAAAGTAAATGGAGACCCTCCATTTCCAATTCTTCTTCCTTACTTCTATGATATTAGCTAGCCATTCTAGGTATTGCACTTCTCATTTAAATCCAGCTTCAAGGAGGTTGCTTACATTCTTATTAACCATGGCATCTCCCTATGGAGCAAACTTCCTCTGCTTCTGCTTCTGCTTCACTGGTGGATGATCTGGGTCAACCATCAACCTATGCGATATGATGCTAGGGTCACTCCCTGGCATGTTCATATGCGACCAGGAAAAGCAATCTTTGTTCAATTGAAGGAAACCTGTGAGCCTTTTCTTTAAGTCCATGGGGAGGCGCAAACCGATCTTCAGTGTTCTGCTAGGGTCCTCTACTATCAAAGGAACTTCGTCCAATTGTTCTACCTTAGGCTCTTCATCGACACCGGTCTTGAGTAAAGCTAGGTTTGGGGGCTAGGCTTACTTTTTAGAGTGATCTCATAGCACGATTGAGCATCTGGTTGCTCGCCTTTGATTTCCCCAATGCCCCAGGGCGTAGGAAATTTCATGAATTGATGCAACGCGCTAAGTATGCCTCGCATTGAATGAACGCATGACCTTCCTATAAGGTCATTGTATGCCGATGGGCAGTCCATGATGGTGAATCTAGTTTGCCTATGGACTTTCGCACCCATACGCCTAGGGTGACTTCACCAAAAGTTGGGGTCGTTTCTCCAGTGAACCTAATTAGGACGCTAGATCTCCGTATGAGGCTTGACTACGGAATCCCTAGTTCCGCTATGGTTCTTGCGAAAAGGATGTTGACCAAGCTTCCACTCTCGATCAATATCCGTCTAACGACGCAGTGGGCTATGGTTAAGGACACTACTAAGGCGTCATGATGGGTAGGCTGTCCCCCGCTACCTTCGTAGGTTGTGAAGCTTAGTCGGGCCATGTGTGGGGCTCTGCTTTTGGTCTTTCTCTAGACGCAAATAATTCCTTGTGGCGAAGGGTTCCCTGTCTTTGCCCGATCCTTAGTGCGTACAATTCCTTCTGATATATGGTTAATCACCATGGTATGCCTAGGTGATTCTGAGGCTAGTTTTTCCGGGTGCTCGGAGTGCTCTGTTGGGCTACTTCGGCGCTTCTCCTAGCAAGGAATTATTTAAGAAGACCCTTATTTAGGAGATCCCTTACGTCCTGCTTATCAAAGTACAATTTTTCGTAGGGTGATCATAGTCTCGATAGAAATCGCACAACTCAGAAATGCTAGTCTTGGTATAGGAAGACGTCCATGGCCTTGGTGGCCATATCACACCATTAGCGAAGTGCCTTAGCCCTCTGACGATATCCACTGGTGACGTAGTGACGATGGATCGAGTATACAATTTATAAAACCTAAGCCCACTTACAATCCCGAAAGATAACGGGGTCGAGTTGTAGTACTTAAGGTATCGTCAAAGGATTTAGAGACTTATTTAGAAGAACCTAAACAAACGGAATACTCTAGATATCTTAGTCTAGGTGGTCGATTTAGATGAGGATTGTCACGGGTCTCCACTAAATCTAGCAATCAACGAAGCCAAACATAATTGAAAGCATAAATCAAAGCAATAATGAAGCAAGCAATAAGTAAAAGAAAGAAAGGAATGAACTTGGATGCAAACAATGAAAAAGATCGGATCTTGAGATAGTAGCAATGGGTTCGAGGATCAATTTAGAGATGTAATCGACTTAGCTATGGCTTTATTAGAGGATTGGAGTTATTTCTAAGCCACGGATCCCTCCTTAACCGATCTACCCATTCTCATGGCGAAGATCTATTCACCTATACACATTACAAGGCTCAACTCTCGTTTGTTTCCCATCTAAACATGTAAGTGATAGTGTTCCTCAAGCCCNCATGGAACACTACTCTCATAGGCCAAAGTGAAAAACATAGATCTTGTTCTCTCAAGCATTTCATCGAACAATTTCTAGGCATCAATGAGCAAGCCATGATCTTCGAAGAACTAAACAAGATCTTGTAGGAATCTATGCCAAAATCTAACATAATCATCCATTAAAACCCTAGATCTAACCCTAGCCTACTACATCCCAAGATCCTAGAAGGATCTACTCACTAAGAGTCGTGGAAATCCAAAGACAAAGATTGGATCTTTGAGCTCCCATGTTCTTAGAAATAGATCTAAAAGAAAGAGATGAAGAGAAGAGATCCTGATCCACTTAAAGTATTCAAAGTGGTTATTACAAGAGTTTGATCAACAAAGATATCAAAGTATTCAAAGATAAGCAAAGATATTGGAAGATATGTTCTTGGTTCACAAAAGAGGATATTTATACTAAAGAGGGGAAGAGAGGGTGCACTCGTCAAAGTGAGCTGTTGCCACTCAAAAGTGAGCTTCTATCGACCTTAAGGTTAACAACAGGTCACCTTGGGAAGCAGAGCTCCCACTCGAGCATCTGTCGACCCAAAATGAGCTCCGATCGACCTCTTGGTTGACAGGTGCTCAATTTGGCAGCTTGTGGCTTCTTCTTTCATCTTTTGTTTACTCCTTTTGGTTCCATCTTCTCCCATAACATTTGGCTCCTCTATTCCTTGATTCCTTGGCTCTAAATCCACCTTGAATCCATCTTTAGAGCCTCCATGAATCCACCCAAAGTTACACCTACAAATGCAAAGAAATGATATGCAAATGCAATATGATCCTAAACTAGACTCTAGACTCAAACTCATGGATTCTAAAACTTATATGCAATATATAAAACCTAAATGTTGATGAAAATATGCCAAAGTGCACCAAAATATGCAAGAAAATATGTACACATCACGTAGTCAGAATGTCCCCTATGGGCTTAGGCATTGATATAAGTTCGCCCTCATCGATCATGGTCGTAGTTTTTACCCAAGGGTTATTGGAACCCTTGGTGATTCCTCCAAATACTGGCTGATCTTGGGATCAAATCGTGTAATTGTCGAGGACTTTTTCTTTCTTAGGAACTTTTGGGCTAGCCTTCGGGGCCGTCTAGGTTTGATGAGCGGGATCCTCCTCCCACTTTATCTGCGCCCATGCCTTGGAGAGGAAATCCCCCATGGTGTGGCAGGGATACTTGTGAGTTCCTTGTAAAGGTCACCATCGTTCAGTAATCCCTGCCTGAAAGTAGAGATAGCAGGGGAGATTACGCAGTTGAGAACTAACACCTTCTTTTTTTTTGAAACGATGGGCGTATTCTTTAAGGCTTTTGTCTTCGCGTTGCTTAACACAGTAAAGGTCATTAGAGGTGCGCCTTAGGGTGCGGCTGCTAGCGAATTGCTCAACAAAGAGATCTGTTATCATCGCAAAGGAGTCGATGGAGCCATTAGCTAAGTTAGAGTACCATAGCAGTGCTGATCCCATGGGACTTTCTCCTAACCCTGTGCACATGCACACTTCTATATGCTCATCACTTGCGAACGTAGTGAGCATTCGTTGGTGGTACAATAAGATATGTATGTCGAGATATGAGGTCCCATCATATAGCGGCACTGATGGCCAAACAAACCTCCTAGGGATTTCACTCTGGGAGATGGCGTCGACAAAGGGAGTATCTGCGTAGGATTTGGGGGTGCTCTTGATAATCAGTGGGGCTACCCCCGATAGGCATTTGATCATGGTCTCCATGGCTTCCAGTCTTTCCATTAGTAGGGCTTCTTAACGAGGGACCTTACTAGCCTTCACGAGGTCTACTAGGGTCATTCCACTTGTAAGATCCAAGGGTTTAGGTAAGCCTTGTGCTTGGAGTTTTATGTTCTCATACCTCCTTAGCGACTTTTGTCAGTGTTTCCTCCAGCGGTTGCATCGATGGAGTTCACCTCTTTAACTTGACGCGTCTCGCGACGTCGCCACCGAAGTCCGATGTTTGAGCGTCTCTCTCTGCCGTCAGGGCCCTCATGGTTATGTTTTCTTCCTCTAGATTCTTTAATCAAGCTTCATTCTCTCGTACCTTTGTCGTAATCGCCTCATATTGTTGGAGTGTCTCTACGAGCGTTGCATCGTCCGCTGTTGTCTCGGGTACAAGCTCTTCGGATTGCTCCACGGCTGCAACTTTTGATGTGGATTCATGAAAAGAACTCTTTTCTGGTTTGGAGAACTGCTTGACTTACTCATGTTTTCTTTCATTCTTATTGAAATCTCTCCCCTCCTTCTAGCGTCAAACTATTTGGGGTTTTTTTGAGTGATTCTTTAAGGGAGAGAGAACAAGAACCAAAAATGTAAAACAATATCTTTTATTATTGTTTAAGATAATCGATTACAATGAGTGTATTATGAGTAAAGGGATTTGAATCCTTGAATTAAGGTTCTTCCCTTTGTACTTATAGTGTTCGAATAAGAATATTTACATATCTTTTATGGATAACTTCTAGTTTTGAGTCTATCTATACAATATGGAATATTTCCATAAATGTATAAGGCAATTGTCCTTATCTCTAAGATTCAAATCATATAACAGAGAATATTCGCTCAGCCTTAGCTAATGGCCTTGGTGTGGCTACGTGCCCATGGCTAAAGCCTTGGTAAACACATCCAACTAAGGGGTTATGTCTGAGCCCCTGATCTAGTTAAGGTTAGGCTCTAGGGGAATAAAATTACCCCCAAAAAGTTTCAAGGAATTTGAAAATTTTGAAAGCCAAGGATCAATTTAAAAATAACTTTCTACACGTTCACTCTTAACCATTACTTTTCACACTCTATTTTCTCTCTCCTCTCTTTACCACCACGGAAAGTCTTCTTCTTTATACGCAAGGAGAAAGTTTTGATTTTTAAGAGAAAATTTGTGTGAAAGTTTTAGAGCTTTTGATTCTTCTATGTTGCATTCAAGCTCATTTCCACATACCATTCTCTTCCAACATCAAGAACAAGGTACGAAAACTTCATAACTCTCTCAATTCTCTTGAATATTTTGATTTATATGGGTATAAGATTTATTGATATTTTTGGAATTCTTGAGTAGAAAGAGCTTAGTTGTAAAGTTTTTATGGATTAGAATCAATTGGAAACAACTAGAAATGCATGAGTCAAAATGTGCTCTTGAAGTGAATAGTGTGTGAAATTTTATATTTGGGAAAATTTGAATGTTTTGGTTCATATGTGCAATGGGTGTTAGATATGCTTAGAATCATGTATCAAGTTCTTAATTTGAAGAAATTTTAGAGATGTCGTTCATCTCTTGAAATTTCAATTTTGATGAAATGTTAAAAGGAAAGTTGATTTTCGGTTCTTACATGGCTTGCATTGTGATGTTTGTTTAAATGCTTGGTTTCTTGTGCATACTTGCAATCACTACTTTGAGTTCGATCCATAATTATGAAGTTGGACATATTATATTAAGTGCACAACAAGTCTAAATTTAGAAATGTTCTTGGAATGACATCAAATGGATTTTGAAATTGGTAGTTTAGTAAGTATCAAATAAAGTCATAAGTTTTTTTTTGTCAACCACACAATAATCAGAAGTTATCTCTCAGATTGGGTAACAGATTTGGAGGGAGAGAGTCTACAAAAAATAAAATCATGATGTAAAGAACGTGATCCTCACGCCAAACCATTTGCTACTATGTTCGTCGTACGTGGAATGACTGTCAACGAGAATCCCGAGAACCAATCCTGAAGTATGTGATAATCTTGTAGTTGTGTATGAAAGGTTGGCTAGTCATCCGACTGTTGAGTAATGTTGGTTAGTTTCGCACAGCCCGTCTGGAATAGCTGGTAGTCTGTACGTCGGTTTTGCAACTCAGACATCGCCCATAACACAGCTTTCAACTCTGAATGAAGTGGTGACAAACTTTGACGCTGGCATTTTACCCTCATCAAGATTACCTTATTGTCTGAATCTGTACAACTACATCCAAGTCCAGAGGTGTGATCATATTGTTTCCAGGATCCATCTACTCGACATATTAGACCATCTGTAACAGTGGGTTCCACAGATGATTGTTCCTCTTCAAGAAGCAAAGTTAGTTGTGCTTCTTGCCCAGCTATGGAATCTGTTTCTACATTTCACAGAATCTCATCCACATATGATTGTACACCTTGGAAAATTTTCTTATTTTGCGCTTTCCATGTTAGCCATAAAATCCATGGGAAGAGTGCATAGCGATCCTTATCACAATTCCCCATCGGGGTTCGCCAGAAAAGATAGTCCATATTCGTATAAATTGAGTCCAACGGGAAGGCCTACAACCGTTCTGGATCCTTGAACGAATCCCAAACTTTCATAACTGAGGTGCATTCAAAGAAGAGAGGATTAATTCTTTCCTCTGCGGATTCTCACCGTTTACAAATAATATCACATCGCATACCTCTATGAAGTAATTTTGTGGTCACCACTAAACTCCCTGTAATAAGTTGCCAAAGAAGATGTTGTATCTTCAGAGGGCATCTTATCTGCCATGTGTATGCTTTTAAAGCTTCTAGACCAGGTCCCCAACCATTATTATTAATTTGTGTTACCTCCAAAGAGTTCAGGAGCTTATATCCTGACTTGACCGTATATTGTCCCGATTTCGTGTAATGACAGACTAAGCCATCATAAGTAATGGAGCGACTTGGATGAATTCCTCGAATTAATTTTGTGTCCTCTGGATTAGAAAATTCCTCTAATAAAGGCAGGTGCCACTCCCTCATTGTTGGATTTATCAATTGGTAGACTTGTAAACTAGGGTGCCAAAGACTTCCCCGACCTCTTGCTGGACTCGAGTCAACATTCGGAATCCATGGGTCATTCCAAAAAGAGGTGTTAATTCCATAACCTATTCATATCCTAACTCCTTGCCAAAGAAAATCTTGAGCCAAGTAAATACTCTTCCAACCGAAAGAGGGTGAGTGCGGCTTTCTCCCGTTTAAAGGATGACACTTCCTAAAATAACGGCCTCGTAAAACCCGAGCAACCAGGGAACCAGGAAACTGAATTAACCTCCATAAATTTTTAGCCAATAAGGTCGTGTTAAAATCCTGCAGAGACTTGGAGCCTAAGCCCCCTTTCTCTTTTGGGATACGTAGTTTGTCCCTTGCAACCCAACGGAGACCGCGATTACATCCATTGGAGCTCCACCAGAATTTAAAAACCGCACTGGTTAACTTTGTTGTTAACCCAATGGGGAGCTTGAAACATGACATGGCATAATTGGGTAGCGCAAGAGCAACTGATTTAATCATAATCTCTTTACCCCCTTTTGATAGGTGTTTGGAGGACCATCCATTAACCCGGTCGCCTAATCTTTCTCGTACATAATTAAAAATCTGACTCTTGGACCCTCCCAAGCTTTCAGGAATCCCTAGATATGTACCCATACCACCTTCTTTTGTGATGCCTAGGAGATTCTTCATTGTACCCTTAGTAAGTTCTGGGACATTCTTCCCAAACATAACCGAGGACTTATCAAAATTAATCACTTAGCCCGAGAAAGCCCCATAATCCCTTAATACATCCAAGATTGCTTGACATTGTGAGGCCTCTACCTTGCAAAAGAATAAGTTGTCATCAACAAAGAGTAAATTTGATATTTCTGGGCTATGTTGCGCTATCTTGACACCCGTTATCGCATTTTCCAGTTCTTTATGTTTTATATTTGCGATCAGGAACTCTGTGCATATGATAATAAGATACGGCGACAGAGAATCACCTTGACGTAATCCTCTCTATGGGATAATGTTCCCTATCGGTTTCCCATTAAACAAAATTTTATACGATACCGAAGGAACACACCACATAAACCATGAAATCCACACTTGTCCAAATCCCAATTTCCTCAGCACTGCCTCTAAGGAAGACAATTCAATACGGTCATAAGCTATACTCATGTCCATTTTAATCGCCATAAACTCGTATCGACATCTTTGATTAGTCTGCGGACCATGAAACATTTCCTGGGCAATCAAAATGTTATCCGTAATCAATCGTCCTGAAACAAATTTTGATTTTGTCTACGAAATGACACGGGGGAGAATCTTTTTAAGCCTTTGGCATAGAACTTTCGAAATAATTTTATAACCGACATTACAAAGACTAATTTGTCTGAGTTCTGCCATTCTTTTCGGTTGGTCCATTTTCGGAATGTGACAAATGTTTGTCACATTTAGACGTGCATCAAAACTTCTGTCCATAATAAAATCCCTGACTAACTTAACCAAATCTTCGTTTAGAATTCCCCAATAGCATTGGAAAAACAAGGCTATCATCCGGTCAGGGCCAGGTGCTTTTTCAGGGTGCATGGCAAAAAGTGCTGACCTTACTTATTTTTCCATAATATCCCTAATCAATATTTGGTTCATGTTATCCGTAATTACTGGATCAACATTCTCAAGAACCTCGCTCAGATTGTCTGTCCCAATATGTTTAAATAATCCATTAAAATATTCAACCGCGATTTTTTCCATTTCTTCTGGAGATTCCTCCTAGGATTCTTGTGAATTACAAAGTCCTAATATCCTGTTTCTTGCCGTCCTTTGCTTGGTTGAGGTGTGGAAAAATTTCATATTTCTGTTGCCCTCCTTTAACCATAAATTTCTTCTATTTTGTTTCCAATACGTTTCCCTTCTTTATAAGCTTCTTGAAGCTTTCTTTTAAACTCTATGATTATATCCTAAGATAACGAATCATCATCTTGAGCATCCTCCAATTTAAGCTTCAAAGATTCGATCTTCTTCTTCCCCGGTGGCACATTGTTCTTTCGCCACCATGAAATCGAATTTCTAAAATTAGAAATTTTATCCACAAATCCTAGTTCCCTAAAATTCCGTGTACGCTGCATGCCACACTCGATAGCTTCAGCCAAACCCTCCTTCCCTATCCATCTCTTATCGAAGTAGAAAATTTTGTAATACTTTTCTACTTTGTAATTTGACCTTAACAAAATCGGTTGGTGATTTGAACCGATCCTTGCTAAGTATTCCACCTTGGAATGATCAAAATTATTATGCCATTCTTCATTACCAACTGCTCTATTCAGCTTACATCGGACATTCTGTTTATTATGTGTACCTTTCCACGATAATGGGTCACCTGCACAGGGAAACTCTATCATTCCACAATGCCTGAGCATTTCGTTAAAGGGACAAAGTCATAAGTTTAGAAAGTGAAAAATCAAATGCTTACTCTTGCTTAGAACACCTTAATGGCCGAAAATTGCATGTCCTAAAATGATGGAATTTTGGTTTTGCTTGAGTACATTGCATTTAGGATCATGAAATGACACTAGGGAATTGCTAAAAATCGAATCATATGATTATTTGTACTTAAATGCTCTATTCGATTTGAAGTCAAATCCTTTTTGCTTGTTTCATTGTGTTATTTAAAATTTTGAATTCGCTTTGTTTACATTTTTAAGTGTAGACACCAAACAAATGGCACCACCACAAAGAGCTATGCGGTGAGATCTTGCAGTAGAAATGGAGAACTACGATGAACTGATATCAACTGAAAAAGTTATTTTTGATGGTAAAAATATGTGATAGCTTGAGATTTCGCCAGATGAAACTACTGCAAGCGCACAGTATAGTACGATGTAGTGATTCGAGATCGAATCCAGAAGAACCAATGGTTATGCGTAGAGACAATAGATCTAATACATGATAAGACAATAGATTTAATACATGATAAGACAAAAGGAGATGATTGTAATGATGAAACTTAAATGATAATAAGCAATGAATGCAAGCAAACAAAGGAAAAACACAAATTCGAAAAGTGTAAATTAATCAAGAGAAGAGTTGGACATAAGGTATTTGCATGGAAATCATTTCATTGCTAATTGGAATTGTCAATTAGGGAATAGTATTCTAAATCATCTTGAACTAAAATCACTAAAGTAGAATTAACCAATTTTCGTTGTGCTAACTCCCTATGTTATAGACTCCTAAACACTAATTTCTGTTGAGTTTCAGATCCTAAATGATATGTTCACAAATTACTTAAACATCAACTTTTGTTGTCTAAAACAATTTGCTCATCTAAGGTTCATTTAGGCATTTTCGGTGCGTTAAATATCCGAAGAACAAAAACTTGTTGATCAAGCTAATTTCACCATTAAGTTCAATCTTAGATGAATATCTAATTGATAGTCCCTAATCATACAATCCTAAATAGTTCATGAAATCCCCTTTTGAGAACCTAAACCCGAAGAGGGAACTACTCACACATAATCAAAGAGCAATCACAATATATTTTCAAAGAAAACATGATGCAATTAATATTAAAATAGAATAAGAGTTCAGAAATCTTCTCAAAAACGAAGTACACGTATCAATTCTTCTCTCTCAACAATCCAAGTTCTTAAAGATTCCTTAGAAAGTCAAAAAAGCATAATGAAAGTTTTTCATGAGTCCAAGTTATTTTTACACATATCCGGGATTAAAAACGGGTTTTCTCGGTTCAGTTATGATTTGGAATACCAGGAAGAGCGATTGCCTTGGATCGATCGATCCGTGTAGCATGGATTAATCAATCCATTCCATTCTGTCTAGAAAATCTTCACAAAAGTTCAACTTCTTAGTAGCAATTGTCCACAATGTACTTTCAGCTCTAATTTCTGTCATATCCCGTTCTTTTCCTAGATTTGAACCCTAACCTGTGTAAAAAATAAAGAAGAACAAAGACTCCGAAAAGACAGAAATACTTTGGAAAACACCATTTTCGATTAAAAACTCGAGTAGAAACCAGTAAAAATCACAATACACCAAATCTTCCAGACTTGAATCTTTGCTTGTCCTCATGTACAGGAAACAAAGATTAAATCGAAGGATAAGAAGTTTGTAAAGGGATCCTTACACTATTAGTAGACCTTACTTTATGCACATATTCACTAACCCTATAAAGCAGAAACCATTAGACATTCTATTCTAGATCCCTTGCAGAACCTCCCAAGCCCATCCGTACTCTAAACTTTGATCCTCCAATACTCCAATTCATGTGATTGATCCTCTACAATCATTAGAAAAGGTGTGAGCTCTTTAATCAAGCAATCTTCATCATTAAAACGGGTTAGGAAGGGAGAAATGGCTATCTTTTGTGGTGAGACTCAAGTGTTTGTGGTTCACAACTGCTTCAAGATGCAAGACATTATGCAAAATTGTCGGAGAGAAGAGTATATTTATAACTATGAACTTTTAACTATCTAAGCATCAAAATCTCCACCTCATATAAGTTACAAACCAATGCATTCTTTAGGGCAATTAAAAACTTCATACTTGAACAAAAATTTTGTTCCATTTCCTGGGATAAACAAAAAGTAAAAAAATTCGTTTTTTAATGTACAAAATCCAAGTGGAATAGCAATATAATAGTAAGATCATCAAATGAATGCCTATACAACACAAACAAATGCACATACAACATTAAAATGTTCCCTTCTTATCTTGGACACCCATGACAATGTCTAAACCACCTAGAAATTCCAATCCTATCTAAGTTATCAGAAAAATCATGTCTACCCTACGCTCTCCGTTGTTTTTACACATATGTGCATGATACATCAATGAAAGATGCATGGAGAATCAAGGAGATATGGTAAAGGAGTGGTACGAGTCTAAAAATGAGTTTGGTCAATCAGAATTAACGAAAATAGTAGACAAAAGGGGTTTGTAATCTTGAATGATGTTTTCTGTGTCCTGATATCGAAACCTCGTAAAGTGAAATTAGATTTGTTAAACGTCTTTATAACACAGAATCACCCACAATCAAATCAAAATTATGCTTCTCATCGTTTTTAGGTGGGGAGTTTGGTAAGTGAGGTTCTTTGGTTTGTCTTCGCTAATAGCTCTACAAAAATGATTATAAGATAAATATTCAAGCACATCATAAAGCAGTAGTAATAAAATAATCATCAAGTGCATAAATCCATAAACAAGTTTTGAACATGAATAAAAACACACCAAACAAACATAAGGACTAACTCAAAACACATCAAAAGAAAAATAGTCATCATTAGCAACTTCCTCCAGATTTTTCTCACACCGTCTCGATGTGAACATAGAACTAGAAGAGGGGTAAGATAAATAAAAAGGAATGAAAAAATCAAAAGAAAGGCAGAAGAAATCCAGGTGGAACCGTGACGTCTTGGGCGATCCATATGCACCTTCTTGCTCCTCTCATCTATCTCATTAGAGGAAGAGCTCTCTGCAGTAGCAGTCTCTATATCGTCTTGCTCAGAAGAGTCAGAACGGTCTCCAGCGACAGGCGGTGTAGAAGTGTACCCACTTTAGCATCGTCATCTATGCCAAGCTCCCCTGGCAGAGTAGAAGAACCAGCTCCATTAGCCCTCTCGAATGTCGCAGGACATGGGCATGGATCCACAGTAGATGGTATACACTCTACAAAGGCAGCACTCTCTAGGTTAGTCAAATCAGGTCAAAGGAGAACATAAAAGAGAGAAACATGAGTGCAACTCTTGAAATGGTAGACGTAAAGGGCAGAAGAATGGAATTGTCCGTGCAAAGGCCCTGTGAGAATCCCGCAGTCAGCGAGATGTCTACCATCGTAGTAGTTGTAAGGCTCCTCCCTAATGTCTCGCATTGGAGCCATGTCTTCAATCAAACGGACCCTGTGATAGCGCATTATCCTAGTAATCATGTCTTCGGAGGCCAGTGATCTCCCAAAATTATTCATAGACGCCTTGTAGTATGCAAACTTCTCCAGCATCACAACTCCCAGGATGACCTCGTGTCCCTGGGATAAGTAACGCTCTAAACTTTATACCACATATGATTGACTGCTACAAACAACAAAGCTAGCTTGTCATAGGTAACCGAAATCTGAATGGTCTTCCCATAGATGTGGGAACCCAAAGTCTTGATGGCATAGCGCATGACAGAGCTATGAATCCTAGAGAGCTTGGCGTTCCGTGCTTGGAATGACATGCAAGAATAAAATCCCAAAATTCATGGATACAATGCAAATATGGGATCTCAAAATGTCATCTCTTAGGGAACCGAAGACATCACACAATCAAAATAGGGACATGCTGTAGAAGTACTACCTGACGATGAAGGAAAATTTTCCTTCATTCACGACAGCGTAGTCAGGCTCCCTGTACTGGAGGCGAGCAGATGTCATGAATTGGCAACATAGATCTGGGTAAATATCCTGTACGGGAGAGAAGAGACTCCCACAATCAATCCTCAAAATCAATGTGCAAAGTACCTCCATGATAAACAATGCATTTATAGTGGCACTATTGACATATTTGGTGGCGGGAGGACTCAATGGTATGGAGATCCTGATATAACTGCTTGTCTTGCTCGTCCACACCTTGGTGATTGGTCAGTTGGCAGGATGATTCTTATCGTTCTTCTAGAAATTCTTCTTACGAGCAAGTTGAGAAGCTCAGGAAGAAGAGATCGCATGTGGTCTTGTTTGTCTCTTTGTCCTTTCCTATAAGGAAAAAACTTGAAAACCAATTAGTTCCGCAATGGAACAAAGATAAAGCTCAATCAAAACACCCATTAGATCACATACAACAATAATTACACATCAACAAGCATCCATTCATCACCCAAAATAGCACCATTACTCAAGAATCTTCGTTTTTAAAGAAGTTCCAAGAATGAAAGTCCTACAAATCATATCAAACTTGTGGTTTAACATAATTATCAATTGCCAAAAGCATAAATATCAACCAATATCAACTCTGTTCATAAAGAACAAGCTAAAGAACCATCCATTGTATGAAAATCTTACGTCGGGAACGACGAAAATAATAAACTCATCAAACGATAACAAATTCATATTCTAGTTCCAAAATTATGTTTCCTAAGCACAATCATTAAAAGAAATCAACACCAATCATCAAGAACAACTGGAAAACACAAAATATTCACTATTTTCGTTCTTACAACAAAATCACCCATTCAACTCATCAAAAACTTCAGTTTGGGAATAATTTCATCACCTAATAGTCATATTCATGCATATTAGACCATAGAACAACAAAACTTCAAGTGAAATTGCATGAATAAAAAACCCCTAATTTGAACCTAAAACCCAAAATCTTTAGAACAAGATTGAGAACGCATACCTTTGTTTCAGAGCAAATCGATGGTACCAATAGATAGAGCATGAATATAGTACGTACGAAATAGACCCAAAAATCAAACAATTCCGTCAAGATTTGAGAGAGATCACTTTAGTGAAATAGAGAAACATTGTTCGCAAAGAACACAAGAGGGAAGAATAATTGTGATTTTGATCCAAAAACATGTGTGGGAACATAAATATTGTGGTTTACAGTTTAATTCAAGTGAATTAAACTAGAAAACCAGTTTATCTGATTATCGTGCCTCGAATTGATCGATATGAGGGAATGGATCGATCCATCCATTCAATTTCGCCCGAAATTGTGTCTCCTAAAAATTTACTTTATCGATCGTTCTTTTCCCATGGATTGATCGATCAATTCCAACCTTCAGCAATTTTTTGAAACAATCTCGAAACACAACCAAACATTTTAAAAATACACAAACAAATCGTAAGTAAAAAAAAAGAAAATTAACTAGTGGGTTGCCTCCCACTTAGTGCTTATTTATAGTCACGAGCCTAACTTCAGAATGGTTAGGCGACAAGCAGTTCCGTCAAAGGAATGTGAGTTCCTTCTTCATGTGTCGTGTTTGCGAGATACGACTTCAATCTTTTCCCATTCATAGTGATTTTCTGTCCATTTTCCTCAAGAAAAAGAACTCCATATGGTCAAACCTCAGCAATGGCAAACGGTCTAGACCGACGAGATTTAAGCTTTCCTAGAAAAAGCTTGAGTCGGGAATTGAAAAGTATAACCTGATCTCCTGCGTTGAAATGTCTCTGAATGATTTTCTTGTCATGCCATGATTTTCCTCTGTCTTTGAAGATCCTTGTATTATCATAAGCATCTTGACACATCTAATCCAATTCATTCAGTTGAATCTTTTGCTTCTCTGATGCAGACTTGATATCTAAGTTGATAAACTTTGTAGCCCAGTACCCGTAATACTCCAGATCAACATGAAAATGGCAAGCCTTTCTATACACCAAGTAAAATGTTGTAGTGCCTAGTGATATCTTGTAGGCAGTTCGATATGCCGATAATGCATCATCTAGCTTCGTAGCTCAATCTTTATGCGTTTTCGCTACACTCTTCTTCAGGTTTCCTTGATTTCCCTATTGGAAGTCTATACTTTTCCACTTGTATGAGGATGATAAGGTGTGACTACTTTGTGTCCAACTTTATGCTTCTTCATCATCATATTCTCAAACAACGTGTGGATAAAATGGGAACCTCAATCACTAATAACCACTCTTGGGACTCCAAACCACGAAACAATTACCGACTTCAACATCTTCAAGAGCACCTTAGCATCATTAGTATGGCTGGCCAGTGCTTAAACCCACTTGGAGACATAATCCACAACAACCAAGATATATTTATTCCCATAGGATGATTGGAAAGGGCCTATGAAATCAATACCTCATACATCAAAAACCTCACCTTTCAGGATAAAGTTCTGAGGTATCTTAATCCTTTTGTTGATGTTTCACTTTCTTTGACAAGCATCACTCTTAGACGCATATTCCTGGGCATCCTTGAATACTGTTGGTCACAAAAATTATGCCTACAATACCTTTGACAATGTCTTGAATGTAGCAATGTGTCCCCGTACTCGGAACCATGGCAATGATAGAGAATACCTTGAACTTATGCCTCTAGAATGGATTTGCGAAGTAAACAGTCTGAACATCTCTTGTAAAGATTAGTGAGGTACAATTTCATCGGTGCCAAAATTTAATATTTATAAAACCTAATACCCTACGTTCAATCCCTCAAGAGAATGGGGTCAATTGAAGTATTTTAAGGTCGTCCAAGGATTTAGAGGCTTGGATTAGTAGAATGTAAACAAGGATATTATACTAAGGGTCCTAGTTTAGAAGGCGGTCTAGTAAGAGATTGTCATGGTTCTCTACTAAACCTAATCAAAAGTGGAGGTAACAATGATGATTGTGCAATAAAGAAAGCAATAAGAAAATAGCATGAAAGCAAAGAGTAAATTTGGATCAAATCAAAAGAAAGATAGGATCTTGAGACAATGGTTATGGGTTCGGGTTCAATCTAAAGAAATAATGGATTTTGGGTAAGGCTTTATTAGAGGATCGAAGCTATTCCTAGACCAATGGTTCCTTAATAATCGATCAACTCACTCTCGTGACGGAGATCTATTCACCTATACACACTACAAGGCTCAAATCTCTTTTGTTGCCCATCAAAGTATGCATGTGATAGTCTAACTTAACCTCTCTTAGCCATCTAGCACCTAGCGAATATCCACTCTCATGGGCCCAAGTGAAAGGCATAGATCTAGTTCTCTCAAACATTTCATTGAACACTTTCTAGGCGTCTTTGAGCAAGCAATAATCTTTGAAGAACTAAGCTAGATATAGTAGAAATCTATGCCAAGATCTAGCCTAAACATCCATTACAACCCTAGATCTAACCCTAGCCTACCATATCTTAAGATCCAAGAAGGATCTACTCACTAAATCTCATGGAAATCCAAAGACATGAAATGGATCTTTGAGCTCCCATGGCTTAGAAGAATGGAGAAAATAAGATCCGAATCACTCAAACAAACAAAGAGTTATACAAGATTTTTAGATCTTAAAAAATGTCTAAAAAGAGGTTTCAAATTTGTAGAAAGTTGTAAAAAAGGTGTCTCTTTGTTCTTGGAACATAATGGGGTATTTATACTAAAGAGAGAGTAGAGGAAGCCCCAAAATATGGGCATTTTTGGCCAATGTTGTCAGCCATTGACCTTGGTGGTCGATGGTAGCTTGCATCTGGTCGATGGGAGCTTCCCTTTAGCAGCCAAGGTCTTGGTTTCTGGAAAGGTGAGCAGCCATCGACCTTGGGTAGCTGGCCATCGACCTCCACATTGATGGGAGCTTCCCTTTAGTAGTTTTGATGGTTTCTTGCTCCTCTTTGATGCCTTGTTGATCCTCAACTCTTCCGTAGCTTTTTGCTCCTTTTTTCCTTGATTTCTTAGCTCCAAATCCACCTTGAATCCATGTCTAATGCCTCCATAGATCCATCCATAATTGCACCTACAAAATGAAAAGAAAATGCATGCAAATGCAAAATGTTCCTAAACTAGACTCTATACTCAAACTAATGCATTCTATGACTTAAATGCCATATATACAACCTAAAAGTGGATGAAACTAAGCTAAAATGAACCTAATTATGCATGAAATTATATACACATCAACACCCCTGGACTTGTCCTTTATTTGTCCTCAAGCAAATAACAAAGATCAACACCGAAAATGAGGTTTGCAAGTGGGAACTCAAAACTAAGATAAGAAAAGTAATGCCTTATGCCTAACGTCCTTAAGACAAGTATAATGGTGAAAAGATCATCTAAGAGCCTAAGTAATTCTCCATGATCATCACAAGGCCAACTCTTATAATCTAAGCAAGGCATCGATAGACTATCTTATCATCAATTCCTTTTTACATTCAATTAAGCTAAGGCGTGAGTTATTTTCTCATGGGCAATATATCTTATCCATTCGGTTTGGAGTTCAAAGAAGGGTTTTTATATAAAGAAG